>CALYDF020006345.1:0-13497 GCA_944474145.2 Dicrocoelium dendriticum
AATGAAGCGCTTTTGGCCTCCTACCATTCCTGCTCTATATCAATGACGTGTTCCAGATTTGTAAACATGGGACACCATACCTGTGTGCCGACGACATCAATATTGTCTTCTCCTTTCATCCGTAACACTTCCACACCACCCTCTTCCATATACAATACGACTCCAGTGGCCTAGCTGCATGGTGCGACGCATGCAAGTTGGCATTCACACCGGCAAACTGCAATGTCCTTACATCCAAATGCACCATGCCACCTAATACGTTGGTGTTACAAAGCACGCCAATTGGGAACTACCTAAGATTGCGGAACTTAGGCGTTCACTACTCCTGTTCTCTGAACTTCGCGGAACTAGTAGTTTATTCCGCAGCAAAAGCGCGCTCACTCGTCGGATACATCCTCAAAACCATGACAATACAAGTGTCAAGAACTGTGCTCTACAAAAGATATGCCCGGCTTCTGCTAGGGTCCTGTTCTATACAAGAATCAAGCAATGCGCCCTATAAAAGATGTGCTCGGTCTCTTCTAGAGTACTGCTCTATAGTACTCACCAACCTAAGAAAGTGCGACAGATTAGCCCCAGAAAAAGTTCGGCGAGGTTCACAAAACGCCTCCTGGGGCATTTAAGTCTCAGCTACCGTGGTCGATGCAACACACATAAGCTCGACCCGTTATGGGAGCCCACTAACCCCTGTCTCAGACTCGTACAACGCTTCCGGCCCCGCACGTGATAAACCCCACGCCATTATCCCACCAAGAACACGAAGTAGTATTCGCTCCAACTAATACCTGGCAGGCGTTTTCCCTATAAAATGCCACAAATGCCCGTTTTACAACACTGCAACGAGGCGAATGTGACTCGCCAAGGAATAAAGTCACAGCCCATAACTTCACACTGGCAGGTCAACTAGCGTCATCATTCTGGATTGGGGTCGTTACACTGGAACTTCTACATCTGCATATGCGGTCATCTCCTCTTTCTATGATTTCAAGCATATACTCTCGTCTTTTTTACTTTCTACGATACCACCGTTGGCCTTTGCGTTACTTGTGCACGAACTCAGTGTATTGTCATATCTCTCTTGAGCGTGCTCTTCAATTATCTTCCAATGGATCATTCGGGATTCTCAATCTATTCTTAGCCGAGATCCCGGTTTCACGACAGCCAAAATATTAATTCGCATTTTCAACCTTGTGCAGTTCCAATTATGGACATATGGACAATTTTCTACTGTCACTGTTACAGTTGCCATAAAATGTCTGTACAGTTGTACATATCTGATCCTGCCTCTATGGGCGTGCCTCGCATATTCGAGAATAAAATATTTATTTATTTATTTACAGATACGCACAGGTATGGAATAGGTTAACTCTCACAATACGGACCTATATGAATATAAACCAGTTCCGCTTCTCTATAAACAAGTACCACTATGTCACACAAGTATCCAAGCTACTGTGAGTATCAACTGTCCAGAAGACGAGGTTTTTTGAAAACCAACCAGACCACTTATAATCGTCTTTTTTACCTTCCTACAATGTCTCCTTCAGGACTCCTAATGTTTCTATCTGTCTGCTTCCTCCAACAACCCCTTAAGTCTTCCAGCACAAAGGTATCAGCCACCGGATACGCAAACTTCTGCTTTCCTTCAAATCTCTCACATCTGGCTAGCTCGTGGAATCCGTCTCTGGATAATCGCATCAATATAACTAGCTACAATCTAGATGGTGAAGCCGGTGTTCGTTGGAACTCAAGTACCAGTTGACGTTGCCACTTATATCCTTACCGCCAAGCTGACATCGTTCCCTCTTATAATTTTTAGCCTATAAATCACGACTACATGGAATATTCTTTTTTATTTGCACTTCCATTTACAGCACATTCCTACTACTTTGCTTACCTGCCTGGCTCTGGCTTTCATCTCTTATTACGAACCACTTACCTACGATGTTCTACCAACTAACCCTTCCCACTGTGGTTCCTTCCTTTGGTAGGTAAGACATAAATTATATGGTCATGCTGCCTGACCAGCCCTTGTCTCGTCCTAATTCTTCACTTTCTCTTTTGCTCTAGCTCATTCCTTCTTACGAACCAACAAGCAAGGATGCTCCACCGACGTACTTTCCGCACTGCAGCTCGGCACTTTTTGTGTAGAACCACAAGTACCAGATGATATTGTCCATTTATATTTTATCGAAAATGTGACACCGTTTGCTCTTACACTTGCTAACGTACAAACCACGACAATATAGAATATCCACTTTGCTTTGCGCTTCCATTTACCGTATAATACTACTACAATGCGTACAGTTTTGGCTCTAAACTTTCTCTTTTCCTAAGCATTACCTACCTGCGGTGCTGCATCGGCTTTTATTGCACACCCTAGCACAGCACTTTTGCGAGTAAAAGCTAAAGTATCTGACTAGGATGCCTAGCTATAACTTTATCCCGTCCCACATCTTCAAAAAGCACTTCCGCCTGGCTCGCTGCGTTTTACGAACATCCAAGCTTCCATGCTCCATCGACTTACTTTACACACTGTGGTGCCGCGATTTTGTGCATAGGACTTCAAGTGACGGGCCACGTTGCCTAACTATATCCTTGCGCTAAGCTGACGTCGACATTTCTTATATATTTTCCCCTATGAACCAAAACACCATTGAATAGCCTCTTTTAATACCGCTTAAAATTATCGAATGATCCTATCACTGCGCTTATTTGTTTGGCTCTGGCTTTTTCCTCCGCCTAAGCATCACCTAACAACGATCCTCCAACGAATTATCTTTCACACTTTAGTTCCGCACTTTTGCGAGTAAGACCTCAAGATTTTTGGTATGATGCCTAACTACACCCTTGTCTCGTCATACCTCCACCTGTCACTTGCATCCGGGCTTTTCTCTCCACTCATGGACCATTACCTCTGATGCACCACCTAGCCTCTTCCACACTATAGCTCCACACTTCTTTGCGCAGCAGGTTAAGTAGCAGGCTATGTTTCCCAATTAAGTATTTATCGTTTAGCTGATATCGCTATTTCTTATAACTTATAATATATAAAAATTATACCATTGATTATTATCTTTACACCTCGCTACCATTCATCGCATAATTATGCTAAGTATCTTACCTGTTTGGCTCTGGCTATTTCTTCTTCCTTGGCACCACCTACGTATGTTGCTGCCTTGACTTACATTGCACACTGTACCTTCGCGCTCTTGTGCGTACGACCTCAAGTACCTGGCCATAATGCCTACCTATACTCTTATCTGTCCCTACTTCTTCCATTATCTCTTTCACCCCCGCATTTCTGTCCAATTATGGACCACCTACCTCTGATGCTCCACCGACTCATTTTCCACACTGTACAACAACACATCTTTGAGTGGGACCTCAAGCAGCAGCCCATGTATCCCACTTATATCCTAACCGCGAATCTGACAACTTTATTTCTAGAATTGCTATCCTATGTACCACAATACCATTGAATATGCTCTCTACATCTTGCATCCGTTCATCGCATATTCCTACTACTCTTACCTGGTGGGCTTTGTGTTTCCTCTCTTATTATGGACCAATTACATGCGATGCTACACCGACTTACCTTTCACCTTGTAACTCTGCACTTCGGTGCGTAAGACCTCAATTGGCTGGCCAGGCTGCCCGACCATCCTTTGTCTCGCCTTAATCCTTCAGTATCCTTTCTGCTCTGGCTAATTCCGTCTTAAGAACCACCCAGCTCCGATGCTCCAACGACTTACATTCCAAACCGTAGCGCGGCACTTTTTGAGTAGAACCACAAGTAACATGCTATGCTACCAACGTATATCCTTATCGGTAATCTGACTTCGCTTTCTTATAATTGTTACCCTATGAACCGAAACACTATTGTATACTCTCTTTTACTCCCGCTTCCATCTATCGCATATTGAAATTGCAGCTATTACCTGTTTGGCTCTAGCATTCCTCACATCCTAGGCAATACCTGTCTACCGTCCACCAAAGACTTATATTTCACACTGTAGCTCAGCACTTTTGTGCGTAAGATCTCAAGTAGCTGGCCATGACGCCCACCTAAAACCTTATCCTGTCCTCCTTCTTCACATTTTCTCTTTGACCCCGGCTTTCTCTTCACTTATGGACCACCTACATCTGATGCGTCACCTACCCATCTTCCACGTTGTAGCTCTGCAATTTGTGGGTAGTGCACAAGTTGCAGGCTATGTTCCTCAATTATATCCTTATCGCGAAGCTGACAACGATATTTCTATAACTTCTAACCTAAGAACCACGTCACCATTTAATATTATCGTTTAATACCGCTTCTATCCCTAACATATGCTTACTATTTCTCTTACCTGTTTGGCTTTGGCTTTCTTCTCCTCCTAGGCACCAATTATCTACTGTCCTCCAACAACTTAACTTTCAAACTGTAACTCCGCACTTTATGCATAAGGCCTCAAGTATCGGCATGATGGCTACCTATAACTTTATCTCGTCCTATTTCTTCAATTATCACTTTGACGCTGGCTTTCCTTTCCACTTATGGACCACCTATCTCTGATTTTTCACGGACACATCTTGCACATTGTAGCTCCGCACTTTTCTGCGTAAGACCTCAAGTAGCTGGCTATGCTGCTCACCTCTAACCTTATCCCGTCCTAGTTCTTCACACATCTCGTTCGATCTGGCTCATTCCGTCTTACGAACCACAAAGCTTCCATAACCCACTGACTAACCTTCCACACTGTAGCTCCGCACTTTGGTGCTTAGGATCTCAGGTACCAGCATTGAGTGCCCAAGTATGTCGTAATTGCCAAGCTGACCTCCTTCTCTCTTATAATTGTTACACTGCTAACCACAACACCACGGATAATTTTCTTTTATCGCGCTTCCATTTCCCGTATATTCCTACTACATTTCTTACATGTTTGGCTCTGTCTTCCCCTCCTTATAGGCACCACCTACCTAGGTGGCTGCAGGTACTTATCTTTCACAATTTGGCTCCGCCCCATTTTGCTTGGCATCGCATACATATATTTGCACGTTTACGGGAGCATAGCAGCGCTGGATCCACTTTTCTATTTGACCTTCAACTGCAGACCTAGATTATATAAATGGACGCTCCTATTTTCAGCGGACAGCCCTGCAGTGCATGTCCAGTACTCCCTTGCATATGTTCTGATTCTTCTGCTTACTACCTCCTGAAACTTCCCTTTTAGTCATTTCTGTCTATCTGGCTTACCTGTGACACTTCACAGTCCT
This sequence comes from Dicrocoelium dendriticum, assembly GCA_944474145.2. Classification (NCBI taxonomy): domain Eukaryota; kingdom Metazoa; phylum Platyhelminthes; class Trematoda; order Plagiorchiida; family Dicrocoeliidae; genus Dicrocoelium; species Dicrocoelium dendriticum. The sequence continues at coordinate 5,260 of CALYDF020006345.1, forward strand.
ATCTTCGAGAGGCTGACAGTCTTTTGAGGCACAGCTGTTCCCTTCCGTTTCACAGAGAGCTCAGCGGCTTTGCTTGGACCTCCAGGGTTCCATTGCTGCAGCTTTTGGTCTAATTGCTCACCGCACCAATGAGATAATTTTTTCACAAATGTGTACTGCACCGACTTCCCTTTGTGGCACTGCTCCACATCTCATGACACCTAGTTCCTGACACACGGATTTTCTATTTTTATCTCTAATATTAGAATACACATACAAACAGATGACGCCAGAGTTTAGAGATACACATATAATGCGAGGTTAAATGTTTGGCAAGGCTCGAGGTCGCCAGCCCTCCTTACTCATTTCTTTACTTTCGAAGTCCTTCCTTTCTGTGACCTTTTCTTCCTTGTCCTTTTGTGAGACCTGGGTAGAAGTTATTGAATAAACTTACCTGAATCATAGTATCTAAAAATATGACCTACAGACATATACGGACAGCATATGCCACCACTTTGGGCTTTCTGTCCCCTTGATATGCTTCATCTAGCAGTTTGAACGACCGCGTTCAAATCATTTTCACTTTCGGAACATCACCTCAAGGAGGCTTCATCTACCGGAAAGTGATCAACTTACTTGAAATTCCATGGCGTAAATGCTCCATCCACCCTGCTAGTGGATTATTTTTCCTGGTATCAGCATACTCAGCTAATTGGCGCCATTATACAATGGATACGTTACCCACCTCGCCAGTGTGGTAGGATCATTTCATACCTTTCGGACATGTATTGTCTGTGGTCTATACTACTACGCTTGGCCATACCAGATTCCAAAGACCACCGCAAGCTCCTTGACCTTTTGAAACATCCGCTCCCTTCAAGCGTCCCACTTAGCTGCGATGGTTATCTCCAGTGCATCTACCAACAACACAAACATGGCCCGTGGGCTATTTGCTCAGACAAACATACTGCTTATGATTTCAATTCCATACTGGCCTGAATAAAGCAGCAACGCAATGCACACTGCTTACCTCCGAACAGTACCGCTGTCCCCAACCTTTTCTGATGAATCTCGACCAAGCCCACGCTTAGCCAAACGAATATCGGGTGTCCCCTGACTGCCATGAGCTGCTCGGAAAATCGGTCCTTCAAAAGCATTACAAGTAACAAGGTTAAACATATTGTGGTAAACGACAGTGTTTCAGGACGTGGTGGGTTATCGCTTGACAAGCGCTTTCCCCATAAAAAAGCCACTAGTATCTGTTTAAAGGCGCTGCGACGTGGCGGACGTGACTCACCACCGAAATAAAACCAATGCCCACTGCTTCACACGAAGAGTGATCTCAATATCCCATATTTGCCAGCACGTGTTTATCAAACACTCTCAGACTCCTAAGCCTACAGAAAAAGGAAATTATTCTCCGGAAACATTTAAACCCGCACCCAGCATTTCCATCACATAAACACTTAGTGATCTTACAGCGCTTTAACGCCACCTTGCTTTTCAGCACCAATGATCAAGCCCTTCATTCCTGCATTCTTCAAAGGCAAAGTTATGTGCAATTTTCATGACAAGTAGTTTGCCAACACGTATTTCTGTCGTGTGGTATACACAGGCTATTAGTGTTTCTATGGCTCTGGCAAACACTTGCTCACGTTTGTACTGGTGTGTCTTGTTTCGTCGAGCATATAATTATTTATTTATTTAAGCCCACTGCACCGCATCAGTTGGAAAGCATTTCCCAACTTCTCCGAGCGGCACCTTGAGCTGACCTCTGCTTGGTGGCCAATGTAGCTACAACAACTTGTGAGCTTTATAAAACCTAACGATTGCTTTAACGCGCCGGCCCCAAACCACACCGAGATAAGCAAAATACAGACCACCAATGACGCACTCACACGCAGAGTCCCTACCAAGGTCAGTAAAATGCGCTCCGCCTACATCAAGACCAAGGACTTTTAGCTCGTGATTCGTAAGAACGCAACCTAGGTAAATTGGAGCAACGCGCAAAACATGGAACAGATATCAGCTTAGCACGGAGTGATTATTAACCACAGCAAAAGACATGCACTTGTTAGGCTCCTTAACTTCGGAGTGACCGCACCGATATCCCCATTACCTCTCATACTCCCTGTTACATGCTGGTGCAATCGGTCTATGCGATTACGTTCACAATCACTTCCGTGACTCCTTCACCGCCACAGCTTTGATAGTTCCAGGTAGCACACCTGAGTTCACTGACGATCTGCTGCACACTATCAACCTTAGCCTGTGCAAAATCACGCGAACTCTTCGTTCGCTGAAGATGTCACATTACTCTGGTCCAGAGGGTGTCGCCTCTACAAAACGGAAACTTGGGTGTCCGGACATCACAGTCCACCTGCTTACTGTTTTCATCCTGTTTAAGAAGAGCGGCTTCTACCCAAACATTTGGAAGGGCGCGACGGTAGTTTCACGATATAGACGCGATAACCGTCAAAATACTGACAACCATTGCCCAAGCAGGCACACAACTATCGCTTCTAGGGCAATGGAGAGCATATTTAAGGAAGAAATGCTTGCATTCCTACTGCATGGTAACCTTATTAACGGGTCACTGCATCAAAGTCCGGCAAAACTTGCCAGTTTGAATTGTTGTACAACGTAATGCACTCCATAGACATAGGGCAGACAATGGTCATTGTTTTTCTTGACATGATAAATGCAGTTGACCAAGTCCCACACAAGGGACTACGCATGATATTAGCCGCATTTGACGTGACAGTTGATCTTCACTTGGTTTTCATCCTACCTTAGCCATGGAATCCAGTCAGTACAACTGCGTAACATCATTTCGAAGAGTTCTTCTGTAACAAGCGGTGTGCTGCAGGGAAGCCTCCTTGGTCCCTTGCTGTTTCTAAGCCCTATAAATGGTATTTTTCTACTTTTCAGTCACGGCACACTATACACGTTGGCTGACGACGTGAAGGTAGTGTTTTCTTTCGATCATACTGACATGCAAGGCAGCCTCCCCCATTTAAAATGAATTCGGAGCGCTCGATATCTGGTGTGATTTATGGAAACTTGATTTCTCCCATCAAGGTGCAACCTTCTCTCCTACAGGTGTCCTGTACCAACTAACACGCCTAGACTTAACGGTATTTCTCTAGAAATCTGCTCCGCCGTTCGTGACCTCAGTGTGCACTACTCAAGCTTGCTGAAGTTTGCTGAACAAGTGTGCGATACTTCTGCAGAAACTATGGCACTTTATGGATACATCTTCAAATCTATGCTCTTAAGGGAATCTCGACTCACATTTTACAAATTATTTGCTCTACCAATGCTGGAATACTGTTGGTTAGTCATCGATAACGCACGCACATTCGATAGCGCTATTTTATAAATAAATAAATAAATAAATAAATATTTTATTCTCGACTGTGCGAGGCACGCTCATGCTGGCATGATCAGATATGTACAACGGTACAAACATTATAATGCAATTGTAACAGTAACGTAGAAAATTGTTCATATATCCATGATTGGAACTGTACAATGTTGAAAATGCGAAACAATAAGTTGGCTGTCATGAGATACGGGACCTCAGCTAATAAGAGATTGAGAAACCTGAATGATCCACTGAAAGGTAATGGAAGAGCCCGCAAACAAGGAAGGAAAAGGGCAACGTATGGTAGGATGTAAAACGACAACAGTATATACAGATGTAGAAGTCCCAGTGTAACGATCCTATGTAGAATTGTGACGCTAGTTGACCTGCCAGTGTAAAGTTATGGGCGAGTCACATACGCCAAGTTGCAGTGTTGTTAAACGGACATTTGTGGCTTTTTGTAGGGAGAACGCTTGCCAGGCGAAAACCCACCACGTCCTGGAACACTGCCACCAATCCATTGAATGGCAACTTGTAACTGGCTATGTTTCTTGTTAAAAGTCTGTTTGCTCGGTTATTCGCAGTCAGGTTGCGTCCCATTTTTTTCGCTGGTTGATGCAATAACTGGTTGCCTATTGCGTTCCTGGGTCCTGTCCGTTGGTAGGTCGGGTACTAAACATTCTTATTGAATATAATGTGTTGATCCTTCGCAGAAACACATGAAGTCATCTCTGATTATGTATATTTGCCGGGGAGCGAAGAATTCGTGTTCAGCTACCCTCACTGGACATCGGTGGTTGGGTGCAAATAGTTAGAGTGGAAGTGAGGCCATGGTCCAGGTAAGTACTTGTTGGTTATTTCGTCCCATCCCAGACGGAGGCAGTTCCTCAGTTCAATCCCGAAGCTCTCCGATGTTCACGACCTCAGAGAAAAGGGAGAGAGGAACAAGCCGAGAGAAGACCGAAAAGGAACAGTCGATGTACCGAGCGTTTGATCAAAATCCTACATTAAGACATTTATTTGAGACAACTGGTGTACAAGGTGTAACAGATATTACGCTAAAGATGTTTTTACTTATGCGGAAGGCATGGCCTGATGAGTAGAATACTTTCATGTGCATAGGGATAAAGAGCATGATTCCGGTAAGATATTCATGAGGTGTGAGCTGACAATGTTCGAATTCTACCTGAGACTAGAAAGTGGGTGTGTAGTCCCGATTGGTTGTTATCGGAAACCCAAGGACAGTGACGATGTGGCCGTATTTATATATGCTCACGGGATAAAGATTACCTAAGACACCATAACTACAATGTACATAGGTATATGAATATAGGAAGCTGAGCATATTAGAAGCTGGCTAAGATTAAATGGATATCAAAGGAAGACTAAGTGTTGAAGGTAAGACGATTAGAAGATATCGATACTGGACCGGGTATCAGTGGACAAGGGTGCCTGTTGGGTTAATCATTCGAGGTGCCAATGAATAACAACCGTGTCAAAGGATCGGACAGCAAACCAGCAAACCAGCGCCTACCAAGCCTTATTACACTCAGTTACCAAGACAGGTGTAAGCCGCTCGGGCGGGTTACATCTTGGCTTCGCAGACGTAACACCAACCTTATTTTCCACTATAAACTCGTCAATGGCTCTAAGTCAGGTATTAGATGCTTGTTCTAAAAGTCCGGTCACACCTGATACCCTTTAAGTAAAAGCCAGCACACATTTTCTCTGCCTAGAGCGCAACGTGCCATAGGTTTTAACTTCTTACTCTACAGATATGCTGGCGTATGGAATAAGTTGCCAGGAGCCGTCTGGAAGTCTAAAGGTGTCATACTATTCTTCAAGTCTATACAGTGATTACGCGCAGTTCCCAAAGTAGCGGAAATATTGGGCACCTGCGTATCTGCAGGCGAGTTCTGGGAAAATGGACTTACCCATATATAGCTGCTCAACCAACTATACTCTGCCTCTACCTGACACTAAACGCTGCCTTTCTCCCTCACTTTAGTACTATTTCTTCCATAGCTTCGTGTATACTATTCAGCTACCTACCACACCTGATTCGTATAATTCGGATTTGGACATCACATCACCGTTACCTAGTCCAGGCCCGTCTGAGCTGTCTCGCCGGCTCTGCTCACAGCCAGGCGATTGATGCATAACACCATGTGTATCACATTCCTTCCGATAAGTTTCTTCTTCTTTAACTAAAATTGTTATGGTCTTCACACTTTGCTTAAAGCCAACACAATCTAATCAGTTACTTATTTGCCTGTGCCATTTGTCCAAATCCTAGCTCGTCTAGATTGCATGTTAGTTGCCTATCGCCTTTGATTCGTATTGTCTAGAATATCACGCCTGCTTCGTGAACGCCCTGTGACCATATAGGACTAGATGCCTAACCTATTGCGGACCAACCACCTTTCTTTATCTCACTTAGACCACGGAGGCTTATAAGGGTGATTTCCGGCAAACTCGTCCGTAGGTTTTTCCATCCTTAAGCTGTTTTGTTGTCCTCACCCCTCCAAGCTATACCATCTCTTAAATTTGCTGACAGGTCCGGGTTTCCCTTTCTTGATACCTCCTCGCCCTGACAACTGAATCACTGCTTACCACCTTGGTCTAGCCCAGTGTAGCCTGTCTCTTCTACTGCTACATGCTGGCTTTTAAACTACTTAGATAAAATCGCTTCAGTTTCGGCAGATACCATGAACGTTCCATCAACCATACCTCCATCCCAACTCTCCAATTTCTTCCTCAAAAGTCGCGCACAAATCTACTGGCCTGAATGGTCTCTTTGTTCTCCATAATGCAGTCTCCTCTGAGCTCTCTCGCCTGTTCTCTGACAGCTGCTAGGCTACTGCGGCATAATGACTCATGTTTGGCACTGCCACTGCTCTTTTATTTTCCTTTGCTTTGATTGTTGCTCTTCTTCACATCTTCCTCTTAGGCCATTTCAATCCGACAATACACTTATTTGTTTAAGCCACTTATCAAACTCTCACATCACCTGACCTGCTTGTTGGCTGCTGATGCGCTTGTCCCGAATTGCCTTACCTGTCTTTGGTTTTTCCGCACCTCGCTCAGACCATTGAGGCTTAAAAGCCTGGGTTATAGCAGATTCACTAGTGGTATTTTCTTTTCGCTTAACCTTAGTCAGGCAACTTATCTTTTCCATTAGCTTCCTAAGTATTACCGTCATGGGCCTATACTAACCTGTCTGATTACATTTTTCTTGATCCCGCCTCACCCTGACCCTATGAATCTATGCATGATGCTATGGAGTGGCTAAGTAACACCTGCTTCATCACCCTTTTGGTCTTTCTTACCGCAGTATGTACCTTTTCCTAAACTTCGTCTCAGAATAATTTTCCTGAATATTTGCTTTATTCTTTACGGTCTCCTCCAATTCTGCTAGTCCGAATCATCTCTTTGGGCCAAATCCAGTCTAGTTTAGGCTGTCTCATCTATACGCCGGATGCTGCTAGGTTACTAAGGTGTACTAACTCATGTTTGGCACATCCACTGATCTTTCATTTTCCTTTTCTTTGATCGTTGCTCTTCTACACTATTTCCCCTGAATCCAGTTCAATCCAATGATACGCTCATTTGTCTGAACCACTTATCCTACTCTCACCTCACCTGGTCTGCTTGTTGTCTGCCTGATACGTTCGTCTGGAAATGCTTCAGCAGGCTTTGCTGTTTCCTTACCTAGCTTAGAACCTTGAGGCTTAAAAGTCTGGTTTTCAGCGGATTCACTCATGGTGAATTTGTTTTTTTACCGTGGCTTGTCATCGTCTTTTTGTGCTTACTCAGGGTCTCAATCCTGCTTCTAGTATTTAAGCCGCCTTCACCAGCAAAGCTTCTTTAGAGGTCGCAGAACACAACATACCAAACTTCTTTTGTCTTTTACCTGTATCATTTTTGCCTTGTTGTAACAAACATGACTTTTACATTCACAACACGTAATGCCACATGTTTGCTTGTTGGCCTTTACTGCCTCCTTTTCTTTACTTTTTTCTTCCCTTCCCCGATGGCTGAAGCTAGCAACCAAAATTTACCAAGGATCTCACCTGACCTGTGGGTCTGTGACTGAATTAAGCAACAAAGATAAAAATCAAGCATATCAAGCATCCAACACACTCCCTTCCATTCTGGTCAACTTACGCGGGTCAATTAGAGCTGGATGTCTCTGTTTAGTGGATTGCATCAGCCATAGCCCACCTGCAAAATAGCCCTTAAAACAATTGATTAAAACAACATACCTAAATTAAACCATAACTGCCTACCGGTGGTCCCGCCTGTCAAGCTTCCAATCACTCGCTTAAGGCTTGTCATCCATCTCAGGCTGCTCAGTATACAATGAACATATGACTTCCTAGGGGTACCAGCTGTTTATTGACAACACTGCAGGGCGTGGTGGGTTTTCGCCTGGCAAGCGTTCTACCTGTAAAATCCCAATGATGCCTTTTTAACAGCACTGCGACGAGGCGTATGTGACTCGCTTCTAACTAAAGCAATTGCTCCATGCTTATCCTACTAACCACCCTCCCACCATGGACGTCATCCAACTCTCCTCACGCGATCCACGTGCTCAATCGCAATTGAAGTGGAACATATTCATACGCGTATAACAGATGGATACACGCAAGCTCACAAACGTGCATTAACTCACAGATCCAAAGTTCCTGGCTAACTTGCACCACTTTTTCTACCTTCCCCGATATTTAGTTGTACCTTTAACATTATCATGTCTACCTAGGCTTGTCTTGCATTGCAAGAGAATAAAGAATTTATTTAGTTATCATAGTCCTTTTAACTGTCTTTTCCACTAATCTCGAGATGATAGATGTTGGTGTATCGGGCGGAAATTAGCAACCTCCCGCAAAGAG
>CALYDF020006346.1:0-13496 GCA_944474145.2 Dicrocoelium dendriticum
CACTAAGTCTGTGGAATATTAACCAGTGTATAACCAGTGTATACATTGCTTCTAAATGGAAATGTCAGTTGACACTGTGTGTTAATCTAGGATTTTGGTTTATCCATAACTAGTCTCTACCGAATTATTTGTATGTCAGTATTCAGCTCTGTCAACAAACATTATCGTACCAATGGCTGGGCTTGTTGCAGAACTTGGAGTTATTTAGAAAACTTGTTCATTTGGACTGATGCGGCTTAGTGCAGTTTGATCTTGTCTCTAAAGATATGCAAAGAGCTGGCACGCACAGTGTCACCTGCGATGGCCAAGGGTGCAAAGCTAATTAGTACCGGTTTTCAACTTACTTCTTAACGCTGACTCAGATAGGCAACTCCGTAGTTTACCATACACCATGAATTTGTTTCACTGACTACACGTTTGCTTCTATTCATTTATTTAGCGGAAATCGAGGTAGCTGCAAGTATGCCTTAATCAAATTATACAAGCGATGATTCCGGGTGTTCAAGTGACCACCACATGCCACCCTCCACCTCAACCTCCGACATAATTCATCGCAAAAGAAACAGAGTGTTATTGCATCCACCCTTTTTGGTCACACTGCTTTAGTAATGAAGTGACATTGAAGATACCCAGGAAACCGGAAACAAGCACGATTTCTGCATCACTGTGATGCATTAAAAGATGCTCATGCACCAGCACACTGATACCAGGCAACCAAACTGCCCATATACAACGTCTGTGATCGTGGGAACGAGAAATACTTCACAACATACTGCTATTTTGATTAAGGTCAGTATCCATGTGCAATGTTTCAGTTAGTTACATCAAAAGCATAGAACAGCCGCATATTTTCATAAAACTGTGCTGAAATCCAGCACCTTTCCTGTGTTCAGCACAAAGCTTTATTTCCTGTTGTGCAAGCGTTTTATTTCCTCTGCACTGAATGCAGCCAGTTATCACGGGGTTCCGTCAGTCTATGAGATTATTATACATCACACCAGCTAAGTTCCTCAGACGAACGTTAAGAGAAATGTGAAGCTTTAATGCTCCTTCCGGCTGGTTCTACTGAATATTGTGAACTGAAAGCCGTTTGCACTCCTGATGTCTTCAAAAAGTAAATGCTTCGAGCGTTTCCTAACTTCCTTTCATGTTGGGCAGGAAATAGTGAAAGCTATTTCTATACACATGCACAGTCTTAAGGTGTCCAGCTAAACAACACGATCTAGCCAGACAATTCTGTTTAAGATGATCCGATTGAACTGGTTCCGATTTGTGCACTGCATCGGTGCACAGTCGACCAGTTCAGGGTGGTGGTGCAATATAAGCGGTTTGCTTTCACGTTCAGTTGGTATTGTAAAATGGAATGGTGTCATATAAAAGTCTGGAGGCAAACTAACCTCATTTGCGACGATGATGGGACCAGCCCTGAATAGCAGTCGGTGCAGACACCGACCATTTGAACGAATGCAATGCCCTCATCCTTTAACCTACCAGTACTGGCGGAGGCATTATACCGGGAAAGTCGTTTGATTTCTTTCCTATCTCACATCGAAACCCGTTATGTTGGACGCAACAAAAAGCAACCCACAGCTATGTACAGCACAGAGTTGTCAATTCACCGTCGAAATACGAAGTGAATGGCTTTTACGAACAACTAACATCATAGCCCAGTTGTAACACTAACTACCAAAATGATTCCTTTTATTACGTTTTATTAACATGCTGCTAGTTTCGCTCGGATGCTGTGTGGTTAATACGCAAATACCTTATTACTCGCAGATTACCGAATAAATACTAACCAAGAATAAATATATGTAGGACGAAACATGAATGTTCTGGTCAAACGGATAAATCAGATTAAAATGTTTTAGGCTAGGAAGAGTAAAATTACATTATCTTTTCGGTTTTGCAGTGTTACACAACTTCGTGTGCGCGTAGCCGATTGGATTCGTTAGTGCACTAACAGTTTAACTACGAAGAGGACTTGCCGAATACCTGAGTTAGCTTACTATCCCATCGCATTACGGGAAGTTTGCTGCTCCGAAGACCAACCCGTCAACGACACTTGAGAAATGCGCATTGCAGTAGAAAATAAGCGCGTTCATTATGCCACCTTTAATTGTCTAGCCACAGCAGTCGTCGTCAATTCACTCAGGCCTAGTGCCCTCAGATCCCCAAACGCAAGACCGCGGGTTATAACCCAACATGGGATAGGTTGAATGCGGACTGCTAACGTTTCCCAAACGAATGAAACAGCCGTCCAGTGCTTTTCCGGAAGTACGATGGTTGTGGGATCGAGTGTGCCTATAGGCTAAAACAGACACCAGCTCCCTCCAACCGCCTGACGTGCGTAACATGGTACGAGCCACAATCAGCTGCTGGGCAACTGTGGAGTATCCTACACAACAATTTAGGGTTCCACAATATAGGCACTATGATGATAATATAAGGACACTCAATAGCTACGAGTAGAAAAAGCAAGCACAATCGAAAGTTGTATTTTCATTAGTGTGTTGGTAGAGCAACTACATAGAATCCTTACCTTAATCATGCAATAACGTACTTAAAACTGTACAAAATTCTCTGCCACCAGTACACAAACCACATTTGGTGCACCCGGCAACGATATATAGTATGGCATATATCAGTGATGTTACTGGCCTAGTAAATGAAGAGATCTCTCTTAATTTTAACACGAACACGAGCGGAGGATACAACTTTTAGAGTGCGCACTGTTTCACGCATGCGCCGTGTATTTCCTTCCTAGAAGCATACATTCGCACCTTCCAGACAGTCGAACATAATTATCGTAGATAATAATCATTATTAAGTCTAAAAGGGATGGAGAGCGCTGAAAATATTGGCGCTATCCCAAACTCATAGAGTCTTGGGAGGGGCTATTGGTATTGCATGTCCATTACTGAGTCACAGTGCAGAGAGTTCAGATAAAATTACTTGCACTAGAACTTGTCTTTGTTGTGCTCACTGTCACTAGCTGATACAGTCAGTTGCGACAGCACAAGTTTCAACAACTATAGTGACCACCACGTGTGCCTCCACCAAAGAGTGCAATCGCCCAGTTTTACCGCTCTTGTCTTTTTGTTAACTGTGCCTACACTTTCGCTACACACGATGCAACTTCCATTCATTTGACTTTTATTTATCAGCTAATCAAGGCAGTCAGTTAACCTTAGGATTATTCGTATCTACTCAACGTCCATTCGTGGCTTCGTTTCTAGCAAAGTTGGTGCTGAGATGTATGCGTACAACTACCTCAATTTGCTATTGCACGTTCATTTTTGTACAATCATTCCAAAAGCTTTTTCGTGGCAATCGTGTTGACCGTAAATTGTGCTTCTCCAATAAGAAATGGGTCGCTGTTTCGCATTCAGCAGTATGTTGCCGTTCACACAGATTTCCATCGAATTTATTCGATAACCCAATGTCACCCAGCAGCCCTTGTGACTTTGTCAACAGGTGCGCCTGCGTGACCTGTCACATGGACAGCTTAGGCACACTGACCGCTAGTCCGCGCTCACAAGAGATTCTTATAAAAAAGGCTGGTCTAACAGATGTGCACACCAATCAACGTCTGCAAAGTGCAGAGCATCAACCTGATAACTGGGTCAGGTAGCGACGCTATGCAGACTCGCAAAAACCTGTAAACCTGAATTCAAAATGACTTCAAGAAAAGGGCTGCTGTGAGTCAAGAGAACGTAATCGACTAGTAAAATTACGGTTAGTCTGTTCGCACTGTGCCATAGTTTATCATCCAATGCATGCAGATTCACTCCGGTGAGAGGTATGAGGACCGGACAGCTCCCCAAATGTCCCTTGATTTGTACGGCATGTCCGATCATCCCATTTATCTATTATAATCCTAAGTTAGTCTAGAAGTGCGACCGGTTGGCAGCAGAAGCCAAGCAGAAGGTGAACCCTAAGGTTACTACATTGTAACTGAATATGAGCCAGCGAAAGATAGTGGCCCCTAAGCAAAGTAACAATGCAAAATTTGCTTCTCCTGAAGCATCAACAACAAGATCTTCATCATCGTCATCGCCTACAACTTTTGTAGAACATCAAGCGAAAGTGAACCGTAACTCTTATGGTCAATCTGTACTCATAACAAGAAAAATCAGACATCACCCAAAACGTGTAATTAATCAGATTCCGCCGGTCTTAAGAACTTATATCATTAATAGGCATGAGGCGGCGCTACACCAGCCCTCTACATCAGTAACTCAAATTTCGCTTATCCAGCCCAACTCCCCCTGGACATCAGTCGCATATGCCGGGGTTGCTGAAAAGGTCACACGGGCTGCCACCCTTGTGGTTTCTTCTGTTACAAGCATCGCCAAAGCGAACAGAGCATCACACAATAGACAATCATCACTCAAGAGAAAGCCAGGACCAAAGCCTCCCCGATTTTGAAGCTCAACAAAAAGTGATCCAACCATGGCACTCTGCTATTTATGTGCACAAATGTCCCCGAATCTACCGCGTTCACATTGCGGGCTTAAATGTTTGGCGACCAAGACCAATGGAACTCATTATGCAATTTCAGGTAAGTCAAAGCAAAGCCCATACACCAAGTGCTAAGTACTAGTCACCCGACCTCTGCGCATCATGGCAAACCGCGAACTGTTAGAGTGGAACTATAAGCCACCACAGGAGTTTTGAAGTTTTACTTCTTGCAAATACGCTATCACAAAGATCCTGGTGGAAAACCACCTATTCTTATGTCTCTTAGGGCAATCAGCAATCGAAAAGAAACATGAAGGAAGAGCACAGCTAGCAAAGTCAATGGAGTGCTACAGCTTCCTTTCCACGACACTCAAGAGAACCAAAAGCATGATTTGGAACAGTGGTGGTAGATTCAGCAAACGGTTTTCTTGGATAAGGCTGTAACGCGACTGCTCAAAAGACTACCTCTTTCACCAGATTTTATAGAATGCGGCACAAGACTCCTAAAACTCGTGGTTCCATCAGAGTAAACAGCAGCTGAAGTTCAAGTTCAAGTTCAAGTTCAATTGGGACCGGAACAGTAGGAAAATCCCGCGAATGTTCCACCTTCAAAAACGTCGTTGATCCAACAGGGAAACCGGTGCTTGATGTGCCAAAGGAGAGCCAAATCAACACACACGATTCATATGGTCAACCAAACAATGCCCACGTGCCCTGCACTAGCAGTCCCCGCTGTGCCGGCCACGTGAAGAATAAAAGAAAACAGTAGTGTCAGTAAAGAAAAGAAAACAGAGGAGAAGACAAGCTAATCGAATATCGTAGGCAATATTAAGATGTAAGTTAAAATGAGTTAAAGAAGCGTAAGCCGTAGTAGACGAAGAAAAGTTTAAGACACGAAGGGGAAGACTTTAAACTGCAGACCGAGAGCGTCAAGTCGATGCTCGAACTCTTTCAACGTCGGTGCCATCACGACGTCTGCAGGCAATGTGTTCCAATAAGCTATAACCCTACGCGATAATCTAAAAGTTGCCAAAACCCGGTCAGACCGGGGTTTGTGCAACTTTAATGGGTGGCCACGAAGGGTTGGCATTCGAGTTGGGCGAAACAGTCCAGTCAAATCAGGACCAATCTGACCCATCAATATACGATATGTAAGGACCAAGTCGCCCCGAAGCCGCCTGTAATACATGGAAAACATATCCAACTTACGTAGCCTCTCCGGGTACGTCAGCTTCTTTAAGTCGTACACCATTTTCGTCCCGGACCGCAGGACTCGTTCAACTGCCATCTTATCACGAACCAGGCATGGAGGACAAGCCTGGACGCAGTATTCCAAGTGCGGCCTTACAAAAGCCGAAAATAGTCTAACAAACATGTCGGTGGTCATGATCCCGAATGACCTGCGGATCATCCACAACATGTTGAAGCCTTTACGAGCAGCTGTCTTCCAGTGTTCACTGGACTTGAAGTCAGATGACAGCAAAACACCGAGGTCAGATTGGAGTTGAACTCGCGGTACCTCGTTGCCGCCAAGCAAATAACGCGTCGGCGGGTCATTCGGACCAACGCGTAGAACGGAATATTTCCCTAAATTAACTGGCAACTGCCACAAAATTGACCAGTCCCAAAGTCTATCCAGAGCCTCCTGTAGGGTCAGTGGACCAATCGGCTCGTCTATCGTGAACCAGAGTTTCAAGTCATCCGCAAACATTAGGGATGGCACACCCAATTCATCAGGTAGGTCATTAACGTATAAAGTGAAGAGAAGGGGGCCAAGAACCGAACCTTGCGGCACGCCACTGAGAACACATTGGCGGAAGGACAGGCTTGAACCCACCCGCACACATATTTCCCTTCCGATTAGGAAAGCTGAAATCCATCGTAAGACTGGTCCAGAAATACCAAAGGAATTCAGCTTGTACAAAAGGCGCGAATGTGGAACGGTGTCAAAAGCTCTGGAAAAGTCAGTAAACAGCACGTCCACTGCCTTCCCGCAATCAACGGCTTCGGCCTAGTGTTCACGAGCCGTTAACAAGTTAGTAAGGCAAGAATAGCCCTTACGAAAACCGTGCTGAGAAGGATTAAGCAACTCAAACGCTTTCAAATGTCCTTCGAGAGCGTCCCTCACGAGCTTTTCCAATAACTTGACCAGCACGCTCGTTAAACTGACCGGTCTATAGTTATCAGGGAGGTGCTTATCACCTTTCTTAAAAATGGGGCAAACAATAGCCTCCTTCCAGTCCTTGGGTAGAGAGCAGCCTCGTAGAGACTTCACAAAAAGTTGCGTAATCGGAGAGCAAAGTTCATCAGCCAACTCGTACAACAGTTTGGGATGAATAGCATCTCCACCGGCAGCTTTATTGGGATTTAATTGCCTCAAAAGCCGGAGCACTTGAGCCTCGGTTATAGAAACCTCCTCCAAGTGGGAGCCCTCAGGAACTTTTGCCTGGAGACTGATATGCGGCGGCTGTGACTCTCTAACATAAACCCCAGCATACTGTTCTCCGAGCAAACAAGCTTTTTCGTGATCCGTGACAACAGCAGTGCCGTCCGGGCCAAACAACACTGGGATGCACGAATTCATGTTGCTTCGCCTTTTGACATAAGCGAAGAAGCGTTTCGGGTTTGATGAGGCTATACGAGCAAGCTCTACTTCATGGTGTAAACGAGAACCACGTAGATACTGCCTGCAGGCATTTCGAACTTCACGATATCGCTTGAAGGTGCATAATGAAGGAGCAGATAAATAAGTACGCCAACATCTGGCACGTCTGTTAAGTTGTTTGCGTACAGCAGCATCAAACCAGGGTGGCTTTGCCCTAGTTTTATTCCTGCCAGATAGTGGTATATGGGGGAGAGACAGCTCACTCAAGTATGATTTAAAGCTGTCCCAGGCCGTTTGAATGTCGTCACTTTCCAAAATGACACAAGGCGACGTTGCGGCTTTGGCTTTCATTGTCTGAAAGTCCGCGCGCCATATATTTGGTACTCGGTCTGGATGATCATTAGACTGACGACGAAGGGCGCACTTAAATGAGAGACATGCGTGGTCGCTAGCACCGAAAGGTGAGTTGTATACAACATCCGTGACAAAAGCAATGGATTTAGCGAAGATCAAATCCAAGAGGGACGGGTTTTGACCCATCATGAATCTAGTAGGCCGATCGAGAAATTGGTGCAGGGAAGCATGCAAGGCCAGCTCGAGAAGCTCGGTAGCCAAACACCTTGTAATAGCGTCGCAGGAAAAATTCTGCCAGTCAACGTCGGGAAGATTGAAGTCCCCCATCACTAAACACCTATTTGCCGAATGCCCGCGGATGAAATCAGCAAGCCTCTTAGCAACGCTGTCGGGGCTTCTATAGACCAGCACAATTTTAAGTTGCGCGGAGGCAATGCACAGGTTAACTGCGAGTGCCTCAACATCACCCTCTGATGATCTGAAACTATACGTCTTACAGACAGTAAGTGCGGAGTTAACGTACAAAACAACACCACCTCCGCGCCGATCAGAGATGCGGTCACATCTCAGCAGTGTGTAGCCTGGCAAGCACACTTCACTGTCCGTGACGTCGGTGGACAACCACGTTTCATTGAATGCGAGGACATCTGGACGGCAATCGTCGACAAGAGCGCCGACTTCGCACAGCTTGTTTCGCAGGCTTAGATTGTTATAAAAACGGAAAGGTTTTCCATCTGTGATTCGGTAAAAGATTGCAGCTGATTTGCAAAACCCAAAGATGAATTCATCTGAAAAATAACAAACCTGCCGCTCATTCCCTCGATTTTCATGTAAGACTAAAGGAGGAGTAGGACGTGTTCGGGCCAAATCAATTGGCAGACCAGGTTTCAATATCAGTAACAGTAGCTGTATCAGTAACGAATAACAACCAACCACACATCGCCCGGCATTCTCCCACACATGAAGCATCTAACCACCTGTGGACTCCCAAGGAACGAAAAACTACCCTGCTTCTATACCAATGCTCATGACCTTTTTACTAACCTGGCCTAACTAACTTATCGACAAGACTTTAAGCCATGCGATCTCATCAGTGGCACGGAGACGGGAATGCACACTAGAATGACGAACTCTGATAGTTCACTAACGGGCGTGCCGCCTATCCGAAACGATGGACTCACAAAAGGAGGAGGGATAATTCTGTATTACCAAAGCGACTTACAATGTGAGGACACGGAAGAATTAGCACCGAAGTTACCCGAGGTTCTTCGATTACATCTGCCTTATGGCCTAGGTGTACCACCCCAAGCTCTACATTAGAAATGGACTGCCACCACTCGTCCACTCAAAGATGCACATTAAGCGGAAAATACACTCATAGATTGCTCACGGGGGACTTAGGTACGTTGCTTAAAGTCCTTTGCCAAATGGGAGAACAATTCATAGCCGATCTGCGCGGTACCATTGTTCAGCTTTGCAACCGTTATTTTGCTCAATCGGTTCAGAACAGGTAACAGGCTGTCTGTGCTGGATCTTGTGCTTGCACGCGAGAGACATATTACTGATGCATTGGTTGTAGCCTGTCCTTCCGGCAACAGTGACCTTGAAGTCATTACTTTTGGCTTTAGCAGCTATGCAGAATATCGAAATTAAAACCACGAGACGATGCGTACCAACACAACCTACGATCGCTTAGCCCAGCTTGTCAACACCACAATCAAGTCTTACGGTGCCAAAGACCCAGAAGTCAAGTGGTTCAAATTCGTCAAGAATACAATCAATTGCTTACTGATGCTACAAAAACTGGAGTTGGCACTGAGCTTAGAACAATTATTATGGTTAGGAGCAGCACGAGAAAATGGATGGCAGTATGAAACACAGCCTGGCGATCACATGGATTAGTTCTAACACCAGCAACCTGGAACAACTGCGTAGCACAGGGGAAAAATTGCATCCAACTACATAGAGAAAACAAAAGCGCATACCAGCTGAACATCAAAAATTCCTTTATCGCTAATCGGAAACTATTGTACATACATATCAGCAGCCTTCGCAATATGAGACCAGGATTTCCTTCACTCCAGACGGCAGATGGACCAACAACTAGGTCTACGAAAGCAGCCAACGCGTTTCGAATGCATTATGCCCACACATTTTACGTGATCTTGCTACCAGGCGATTTCCCAGCTTTGGCTATTTCATCCATAGTAATCTCTCACGTCTCAATTGCATCAGAAACTGCATTAAAGATGCTGACGTTTATGCGCAACTCTCCGAGTGTTGACACAATGCGCACAGAAGCACTAGGAACAACTTAAAGAAAACAGACCGAAGAATTGACTCAGTTCTCCCAGATCGGCCTGAAACGGAACCAGGCTCTGGTTATGTGAAATCTGAGAATAATAACCGATTCACAATGATGGAAGCAAGACTGAAACTTTAAACTATTGCACAGTATCTATACTTGCTATACTGTACAAGTTCATGATGACATCTGAAAAACTGCAATAGTACTGCTCCCCAGCAACACGGCTTCCGTCAGCAGTGATGTTGCAAGACGGATCTACTAAGCTCTCGGGACAGTTGGAGAGAGCCAGCTGACACTAGAGGGGAGGTTGACTTGATCTGCTCGGAGTTTTGTAGCGCATTCGATCGTCGCGATCATCGGATTTTCCATTCCAAGATTCAATACTGCAGCATCGACGACCGTCTCGCAAGCTAGATATCCAGACGTACAGATTCATATGCAACTAGTAGTCAGAGTTTGCAGCTCCTTCCCTGATACCATGTAACTCGAATGTGGAGTGCATTAAGGATTACTTTTAGGGTTACGATTGCTTTGGGTACTTGCCGATGACCTAGCACAAGCAATCGATACAACTTTCCTAGGTTTTGCGGATGACATCAAGATATGGCGCGGGATTCAGGTGAATGCTGTCCGGCATCTGTTTCAGAGTAACCTAGACGAGATACATCCGTGGTCAATGCAACATTTACTGCATTTCAAAGTACGACGGGCTTACCATATTATGCCAGAGCACTTAATCCTACAGAGTGGAACGCAAATGCTGCAGCGATCTTCCGTTGAACTTGATCTGAGATTACTTGAATAGCAGGACTTGGGGTGCACCATACTGTCTGAAACAGCCTAAATTCTGATAACCAACACTTCGAGTTGTTGGGACGGGGTTAAAACAAATAAAAATCTTTATTTTCTGACAGCGCATGTTCGCTCCCATGTCGAATACGCTATTCAAGGCATGACTGAAACACGACCTCAATACACTGAAGCGGAAGCAACGTTAGACATCCATGTACGTTAGTGGAATGCGTAACCTACCAAACAAGCATAGGCTTCGAGGTCTAGCAACATTCAGCAGACGGTATCACCGAATCCGAGGATACCTGCTTACGGCCTTATTGATTCTATAACATTCACATAATTTTACCCATCGCTGCTGCAAGTCAGCAATAATACACCCCTGCGATATCATTCCTTGAAACTGGGAGAAATCACAGCCGTCTGGAAGGTCGCAGAAATTCCCCTTTGATTCACGTATTTCACCGGTGGAACGCTCTCCCTGAATCGGTCCTTTCTGCAACGACACTAGTCCATTTAGGAGACTGTTGGAAGGCGCACTCAGCTATCTGTATATTGTTGCTTAGCAAATTCTCTCTAATTTACTCCTAGGAGTTACTTTTGAGCCCTTAGTCGTTACTTGTTGGTGTGGTGAAACTGCGCGCAGTGCGGGACAACATCATAAGAAGCAGCAGGTTCTTTTTAATTACTTAAAATACTGCTCATAAGTTTTTTGAAATCCCATCAGACTACCTAACAGGACTTGTAAAGCAATGCTTCTTCACGCGTATAAAGTTCTTGTATATTGTTTCAGCACTTGTCAAAGTTTGAATATGTAGTCAATGTTTTTCTAATGAACTAACAACCATGCTTTTAAGGATACCACATTCGACATGCTAAGGGATACATGACAGAAGCAACTAGCGTGTTCCAGTTAGTCTAACTGATACTTTACATTGCACCGCGTAACTAAAGGATGATGTGGGGTTAATAGTCCCCTATTTCCTCAAAATCTGATAAGCAATCATGGCCGCAGTGGACGGGTAGATGTGTGGTACTGGATTCTAGGTTGTGTGGCTGAGCCGAGTGGCCTACATACATTCATACCTCCATTCGATGCAACGACACAGAATGCGTTCTAGCAGATTGGCTACCGTCAACAAGTATCAGAGTCAAACACTGACGAGCTTGCATAAGCGCGCTACAGAGTTAAGTGTCAAAAATTTCAGTCCAGCAGTGGAGGGGTTTCGGTGGTATTTCTCCCAATGCTAATAACCCAGGACTGCTTTCGTCCTCCATCGGCCTTATCGGATAGAAATAACCTGAGCTTAGAGTTAATTTCGCTACATAGTGGTAACCGGCGAACGATTCGTTCACTAAGCTACTGCGTTCCGTGAGTATTGCAGATACTCCTTGTTTCCTTAATTCTCCATTATGGTTGGGATAGCCAGAGAAGCGCTTAAGTTTCGCAACCAGGAAATCACTGTGGTGCCTTTGTAAGGCGGACGTTTCTATTGGATGCACTATGCCTTGGAAAGAACAAAAATGACAGAGTAAGATGAGCGGGTGAGCTTGTTTACAGTTAATGAACTATTGTCTTCTGACCGGGTAACTTCAAGTCAACTGAAACTTCAACTACCCGTATTGTGGGCATTTTCAGCATTTTGACACAAGCACTGTAGAATACCATACAACAAAGCATCAATGAAAAACATTTGACAATAGTAAACAAAGATTCGCATGGTCAATCAAGCATACGGTCACGAACGCGACGTCTCATTCCAGTTGGCAAGATATGTAAGCGTGATGGAAAAAACAGGGTAGAGTTTTGATACGACGAGGTACGGAAACATACTATTCTAAATGTTGCCCTTGTGGACGAAGTAGATATAATGCTGGATAGGACGGTGTGTATAGGGTGTGAGGAGTCAATTAAACTATTGGATGAACAGTGGATGCATGCACCAAAATGTCTGGTCAAAAGGAAGCCTCTGCGCATTTCTTTCCCTAAACCAGAGCAAGAATAAAATAAAGTATAGCGAACGGACAAGAAAGACAATCTTTTAGAAACAGTCCTGGGAAAACAACCGAGGAACAGCATAAATAGTGATGGAGAATACGTGCATTGAGAAATTTTAGCATTAAAGCACGGGGAACGAAAAGCCTTTTATGACTCAGGGCGGAAAAATGGAGCCTATTGAACCTTTTACGTTTTAAGAACCAAGGACAAGATAAAATGTGAGTAAGAAGAACGAGATATTTTACCTTGGACATGCGAGGTATGCCTTGGTCATCCACAAGCATGGGAGGGGAGATATGTGCACGGGAATGCAGCCAGTTTGGATGTGTGCCCCATGCTGAGGCTGATTTTGCATTCATGATGCTTCATCACCGCACTTCGGCTAAACCAACTTACACTTAAACTAGTTCTCTTTTTAAGCTGGATAAATCTCATTCCACTTCATTTGATTTGTTCTGTCTACCGGAATAATCTTCTATTAAATTTCCACGTTGCTTACGTTAATTGTGCTTATCTTCGTTAACTTTATTGCGTTTGTAGCATTTTCTGAATCCCTTCTGGACATTTTTTACTTTTCACGGATTCGCTGCTAACCAAGTTACTTCATATGCTAATTTAGGGAAGAGTTATGTCTACGTAGCCGTATTCTTTAACAGATATATTTTATTTGTTACTGTTATTTCAAGTGATTGGCTGTTGTTTGACATCCCCGGTGCGGCTGCGCTTGATGTGCATGTTGACAAGGTGTCTACCTGTCTATTACCCACTACCTCGTCCATACTGTCTA
Source organism: Dicrocoelium dendriticum (assembly GCA_944474145.2). Lineage (NCBI taxonomy): Eukaryota > Metazoa > Platyhelminthes > Trematoda > Plagiorchiida > Dicrocoeliidae > Dicrocoelium > Dicrocoelium dendriticum. The sequence goes on from CALYDF020006346.1 coordinate 13,310, forward strand.
TAGGAGATGGTTGGTCGTTGCTGGAGGAGATGGGTGCACGGTCGTTGCGGTCGTGCTAGGCTCGAAGAGTGGTTCCATGCACTCAGTGTGGAGCGGACTACGGTCCAGTCACCGCATTGTGTGCGCTTGATTCCCAAATAAAGCGTGCTTGTGTTTGCCTGTGCAGGAGTGTTGGTCGGCTCCGTTG
>CALYDF020006347.1:0-13602 GCA_944474145.2 Dicrocoelium dendriticum
ATATATATATGTCAAGTTGAGCGACATTTTGATATGTTCAAACCGCCAGAGATCAAAAGCGCATTGCATACAAAGCTTATCCACAGTGTCTTACATCAGTTTACATTCAGCGAGTAATGGAAAGTCACCATCAAAGATGCTGCGTGATCGACAGAGCAGGTCTGTTTGGGACTCGATCAAGCTTAAATGGAGAGAGACCGGACAAATGCAGACGTGTCTCAAAAGCAGCAGCAAGGGAACATCAAGAATCGTAAAACCGTTGACTTGGTGTGCGCCTCCAATTATGGCTCTCACAAAATCAAATGGGATCCGAGCGCATTTAGTAGACAAATAGATGCGCTTTCGTCTACTTAATTGGCAGCTGGATCAGCAACGATGGGCGCATAACCACTGAAGTTAGTTCACGTATTGCAGATGTAACAACTGTCTTCTTGGATCTGCGATATCTGTGGCGTCAGAACAGGGTTTACCTCGGTCAGAAAAGCCTTGTTTACGAGGCAACAGTCAGGGCCGTCCTACTCTATGGAAGTGAGACTTCACCCCTTCGATCTGAGAACCTGCGGCGCTTTCTAGTCTGATTCTAGTTGTCTACGGAGTAGTTCTAGTGTCGGACGACACTAGCTCGTCCGCAACGATGACGTGCTTTGGCGGGTGCCACGCCGTTATAACCAGGATAGTTCCTTGGAACAACCGATAGCACTGAATAAGTTGCGTCGGCTTGAGCACATTCCATGTATACCTGGTCATCGTTAACCGATGAGGGCGCTTTTTGTTTGCCAGAGGTAGGGTGGCGCAAGGCCCGATGTGGGCAAAAATTAACTTGGCAGCGGGAATTTAAGTCACTGACGACCCAACTCGGTGCCGTCGGTCCGTCTCACATTCCAGACTGGAGTCCACTTGACCCGCCTTGTGGTTTGCTCGAGACATTACAGGACGTGGCTCACACTCGACACTAGTGGCTTGTCTGCTGTCGTCTCCTAGTCGAACTGGCTGTCTAAAGTGTGTTTGGTGTTGTGCTGTCTGTGGGGTAATGTTTGATTAAAACGCGTGACAGTGAAAGCCGGAAGGAAGCTGCCTCACTGATGCTGCCTTATCTTTGCACGACAGCCAGCTGTTGGGGTGGTATGTTGTTGACATTTGATATAGACGTATTGACGACCCTGAATGTTTGTTTGGGTTATCAAGTCCCTCTTCTCTCACTGTTATTATTGTTCGTTCTGTAGGCCACCGTGACAGCGACGCACCAGTTCAAGTGGCTGATATACCTGTGTATGATGATTTCGCAATGGAAGTATGCAGTCCAGCGCATACATGGCAATGCGGCGCAACACCTCCGTGTCAACAGCTGGGTCACCCCAGCCGATGCGCATAATCCGACGGAGGCACAGTCGAATTTCAAAGTGAATGCATGCTAGAGGCACTGAACGGACAATTATTCATGTGCAATTAATTGCAGTTGGCACCAGAGGACCAGCTACAATGTATCACATGTTAAAAACTCGCTCTCTGTGCATCTATCGGTCCGACCTAACACTATTTGAATGAACGTCTAATGGTGGATGATGGCACAGGCAGAAGGAATAGACGCAGGGGCAAAGAGCGGAAGGTCGGTCAAACGTCGCTGATACTTTTGTCGGTGGGTCTACTACTAGAGGAGGATGGCATTGGTTGAATGGACAACGAAGAAGAGGTTCAGTCAAGAGGAAACGATGGGAAGAGATATTTGAAGCTGAGGAGTAGATAGAGCTGAACCTAAGCAGACGGAAAATATGCGTGGGTGGATGTGAGCGATGAAGCAGTGAAAAAGAAAAACAAGGACGGCGATTCAAAGTTACGGACAGTATAGATGTGTCGGTGACCCTGGAAAACGGATCGGTGCCCAGAGTTTGATTTTACTCCCCGACTGTCACATGACGGAAGTAACAGTCCATTTAAATAACTATGTTGCTGGCAATACAATACGGTAGTGTAGGGATTGAGATGCCTGGTTTGCAATCTCTGTATACGAAGTTCACATAACCGTTCTTTACAGAGTTTAGGGGGACCCTAAAGTACCTCAGTTCGAGTACAACCATTTTAAGACGCAGCGACCCACTAATACCCGCCAGACCATATCAGAAAAATGTGAATCGCACGTCTGTCACATGTACTCAAGGTATCAGTGGTTGATGATGAAGCCATTTAGTTGATAAGGAGCCGCTCAGTGAGAGTAAGCCCCAAATGTCTGTTTACCTTATCATGAAGGAGATGCATGGACAAAGCTAGTGGAGCCTGTAAATAGCCAGCCAAGCAAGATTCGTCAACGCAAATGCAATCATGACAAAAACAACAAGCACAAGCCAGTGTGAACATGACGTAACAGTACCGCACATAAGGAGGAAGTGGATGATTTCCGGACGTTTGGAATACAAGTCACTTTTTTGGTTGCAATTGTGGTTACCTATCGTTTTTGTGGTTTCTTCAGGCCAAATGAATCGGTGCACAATTAATTTAACTTTTCTGACAAAACTGGATAAAGATTGTGAGAAACGACACTGGTCAGTGTATACTAATGGTACAAATCAATGGATCAAACGGTCATTCCGGTGTATAAACAAGCATCGAATGTTCTCGACTGGTCCGCAACACTGGTCATTCACATGTGTGGGATTCCCGTTCATGGTGTTGCTGATTCGCATTCCGACCCGAGTCTGGCCACCGACACTTTTCACATTGGCTGCGTTGAGATACCTCGGTTAGGTGTTTCGTAACTCCACCCCATCCGTTCTATTCAAGTGCGCTGGCAACTAAGTTTTGACGGGTTTCTCGTAATGATCTCGACAAAGGAACTGGTTGGTAAGAACAAAGTTAAATAAGGCGTAAAGCTGGGATGAGCAAAGTTAACCAATACCTTAGATTAGAGAACAAAATGCGCCAACAAAAACAAGTAACAGAGGCCCATTGACCTTAAAACAGGGTGTAAACACGTTTTACCTTCGAGAGTATGAATTGTTGAGCAGCCGTCAGTACGTATTTTGATTCAAAACCGGTGTAGGACATCTGTTGCCCATCCAGAATAGCCATGAGGAAGGATCAAGAGTGGATCCAACGTACCCAGTTTAGGAATTGGGAAAATTACCTTAAGTAATGGAGAAAAATCGTCTCAATTTGTTCCTTCGGCGATCATTCACTCAAATTTGCCTAAAATCCATTAGTTGACAGATGAGGGGAGAGTGGCAAATTAATCCCATTGGCACATCCTGAGAACCTATGGAAGGTGACACCCGTTCTATGGAGGGAGCAATCGCGAACTCTGAGAAAAAGACCTCTGGAGCAATGAAGTCGTGGAGAAAAAATAACACGATGGTATATGACTGCAGTATCAGAAGCGCAACAAAAGAGAGTGCATTGTAAAACTTACCGCCACTGCAGAATGTAACAAGACGTAGTCTACGCCCACACAAGCCTGTCCAGCATTGTAGATCTTGCCCCAAACGATGCGTCGAGCTGCAACGTGTAGATCGGATTCCGCGTCCACATAAGACGGACTGAAAACGGGATGATAAGGAAATGAATACCTTATAGGACACACGATCAATATGGTGTAAGAGAGCAGTTCATGCGCCTACATTTCAGTGCCTCGGAAACAATGGGTTGCTTTCAGTGGTGATCATAAACGAGGGAAAGCAGAAAGGAGGACGCGTGTGCAACATGTGTGTGTGTGAAAGCGAGTCCGATTAGTAATCGATTGCGGCCTAGAAAATATCCTCCGCATAAACTTATAGATGCGTAAGACGTCATGGGCTTTTCAATCATCGTTGGACGACAGGTGGCGAGAGAACAACTTCATCGGCGGAGGTAGAGTTCTGAATAAGTCAATGAGAAGACTGGTATTGCGAGATGGAACCATTTCGTGTTATCTGCTCGCTCGTATCTATGCTTCATGTGCAGGCGAGACACTACCCTGTTGTCTAGGTCGAAGTAGATGGGTTGCCTTAGGGGACCACGGCCCCGAACCTTTGGCCGAAAGGCCTAGATCACAAGGCAGCAGGGCGAAATAAGGCGTTCACACAAGTTGGGAGCAGGTGACTGAACATGCAGTTCATACGCCTTTCCGATGAGGAAAAGCCATACTCCCGAAGTCAAAAGCAGAAACCAATACTCGGGTTGCTTGTCGGTATATAATGTCTCCGAGACGACAAGGAGCAGTGACTTTAGTTAGTGGTAAGTTACATCCGCCAAGCCACAGTGTTGTTAAAAGGACATATGTGGATTTTTATAGGGAGAATGCTTGGTAGGCGTAAACTCATCACATCCTGGAACACTGCCGCCAAACCATTAGCTGGAACGGGAAATACCCGAACCGCCCAGCTGGCACCACGAGGTTGTTCGGCCTAGAAAACATCTTCCACGTAAACTTACAGATGCGTAAGAGGTCATAAGTAGCCCGATCGAATGGGAATAAACAAGCATACACTTCCAAGAGTACAGACACTATGTATATTGGTGAAAGAGGCACTGAGTTATGAAATAATAAGAACGAAAATCTACGCTCGACAACTATCATCACTATTAAAGCCTGAGGTCTGGTCACAGCACATACAAGGCAGATAGCTAAAATACATGTGGTGAACCAAGGCAGAAAAGCTGAAACCGCGTTGTTTACAAGCAAAAAGCAGGTAAGTGGGCTTCTTCAAGAAAGCAACCTCGAGCTAAAGGCTACGGTAGAAAAGTGCAGTTGGATAGTGGTAGGCGCCAAGATAAAGTAGGATAAGCTCCGGGGACTGGGTGTAATTCACCGTGTAAGAAAACAAGTTCCAGATAGGTGAATGGGACACGGGATGCGAGGAACATGTTGAGCATACACAAATATGAGGTGAAATTGTGATAAATAACTAAAAAATAACATTGAACGAAAACGGTTAGAATGGAAAGATGTCAAACGAAAATGAATTGCACGCCCCCGTTAATTTGCTCGATGTATTCAATAGAGGAGACAAAAGTCGCGACATTAGATACCAGACAGTGGAATGTGGTGCGAGAACGTGCGTGGGGTAAGATATTATTAGAGTGCCCCACATCGCCAGTAGAACGATGAAGATACGAATCCAATGCTGTGCGTCCAATATTTCAATGTAAACGCGTAATGATGCGCTTGTTGTTCATGAATGCGGTATCATTGTTGTAGTAATAGTCGGTCCTCCAGAGACAAACGATTTGTTGGTGAAAACCACACAGATAGTTCGGACAGCGCTTTCATATACCTTGTCCGGCAAGTACCACTGAGAATGACGCAGTTCCGGTTAAACAACAATCGGCAAGTCACTCAATCAGTGGAGCTTGGTGTAGTCAATAGCCGGCGCCGTTCGGTTCGCACCTGATGGGCTGCGTCTTAGGTCTGACTGGTCTGTTTACTATCTATGATGCGCTAATTCCATAACAATAGTAATACCACCAACCGTTACAATAGGGAATGGAAGATCGGGTTTGTAAACCTCGGATAAGTTGGACAAGTAGGCTACAGTAATGCAACTACGGGGCCGCCGATGTGGGAAGCGAAGTTCACAAATGTAAACAGTTCAGAGAAAACCTGCAGGCGTCAAAAGAGTTTGTAAGCTGACTTCAAACCAGAAGATGGAGCAAAGTAGTGAAGGTAAAGAACGTGTGAAAATATTCCACACTTGGCAAAGTCCATTTCTCACAGGTAGACGCTTAGAAGTATTACTGCGGTATCATATAAGTGACAAATAAGGTATTCGCGTAACACGAGATGCACAATGTCCGATGAAGATATGACAAAATAGAGCCCTGCAATATTGACCTGTCGGGAGAAGAGGCACGTCATTTTATGTGGAGGCGCTGATGTGAAAGGTGGCTCATGTATCCTGTGAATGTCTTGGGACTAAATGACAAAACAAGCACGCAGCACGGAACAAATGTAGGAAAGTGTGTTTAGAGAAGTGGCCACTCAGGCATTCTGACTAAGTCAATCGATAAATGTTTGTTCAGTCACGGAACGCCTGTATGCAGTACAGCGCTCTTGTAAGATTGATGAGGAAGAAAGAGTAGGCGGTGACGCGCACACAACAGTAAGCATCATCGATAGACGTGAGACAAATCGCTGCCAAGGTCCGGTTCGCAAGGTGTTCACTACTGCTCAAAGCCCATTCCCAGAAACGTTTTCATTAGTAGTTAGAACGAACCAACATCGAGACAGAGCTCAGGAAAACCAGGGATTAGAGTGAGCGTGTTGTGGGCACTACTCAACGAGTGGCAATCATCAATAAGTTTCACGACAGGTAGTACAAAAACGATGTGCCAGTATTCGTGAAACAGTGGCGCTCTTGGTGCTCTAGACGCGAATGTGCTTACCGAATACCGCACCGAAAAGTGACTCTGCCTAAGGCGCATACTCGAAGTTAGTGGCACCAACATGTCAACAACAATGAGGTTTGAAGGAGAGTGGCCGTTGGTGATTTGTTTAGTTCTTTTGAGGGACAAATAAGATGTGGCTATAGTGGTTTTGGCAACTGTTGTTAACGCAATGTGCCGCATATCGAGATCAGTGTAGTTCTGTTTTCTAAGCGAAATTCTTGACCTGGTAACGGAAAGTGAAGTATCTACAAAACAGCCTGAGCGAACTTGACTCATCCCGTCTTCTAGGTTGCATACCACGCGATCGAATCGTCACATCGTTCAGGATAGAACATGGAAACCGAACCACACTGGCAGAGTGTGCGTTACTTTCGGCTATCCGGACCACTTGTTCAAAGTGTGTACGGTGCTCGATTATTTGCGGAATAAAGTTGATCATAAAATGGGATATCGAAAGGCGATGTCGCTTTACTATGATAGAGCGTATTTTTGAACGCGCAACGCAATGTAGCGTGTTGGATCACAGAGGTTCCCAAGGTATGAATCAGCTTCATTGCGAAAAAGACAGAAAATAACCCTGCAGTCTGTGCAGGAGGTGCATGAATTCCCACACACCAAAACAGTGAAGTGCAGAGACAAACACGCAATAGCCTAGATTAGATTGGCGTCATACAGTCAGAAACCAACGAAGCCATGGATGCAAGTCAAGGAGCAGTGACTTTGTTTAGTGGCAAGTCACATCCGCCACGCCACAGTATTGTTAAATGGACATATGTGGCTCTTTACAGGGAGAATGTTTGGTAGGCGTGAACTCATCACATTCTGGAACACTGCTGCCAAACCACTAGCCTGAACGGGAAATACACGAGTGGCAAGCATAATTATTATCGGGTATGGGGTAGACGGACAAATTGGAAATTAGAACATCTTTCATTGGCAGCATAGATGAACAAAGATAATTACTGATGTCAAACGGACTGTGAACTCTATGCTCTCCCCCCAGAGTCTCGCTGGTTAGTCGCACAACAGAATGCCGGTTTCGCAACGTACTATCTTGATTCCCTAGGCAAATAACTTAAACCAAGCACCTTGTTTCATGGCGAACAAACTGAACATCGCAAATTAGCACAAATTTCGTATAGAGTATAATGAAAAGGACGAGTGAACTCGTAGGGGATTTCTACCGTTATAATGTGTGTACAAGGAGAGATAAATAAAGGTACTCCTTTTGTGCAGTAAAACTGCTGGGTGCCAGGATGTCTCAAGTGGAGAACACTACAGATTTCTCGACGGTGCTAATGAAAAGGCTGATATATTGAACTCGTTGTCCATACAGCAGGAATGCACTGATGCAACCAGTCATCATCTAGTCACTCGGAGGCATCAAACTAGCATAAGCAACAATGACGAATGGTGTGTTGAAGCAGCTGGGGAAACGCGATTTCACCCGTGTAAGAGAGAGCAGCAGGCGATTCAGTGAGATGCCAGAGAGTTTGTTTCGACATATTCGTCACATCATACACATACTGTGGACACCACGGTTCTAACACAAGGGTAGGTGAGAAGTGCGCTTGAAATAATAGTATGAGATGAAATGCACTAAGCACACACACCATGCGAGGCGAGGTAGTAGAGGTGGGCCCGCTTGCAATTCAGGCACATGATGCAGGTGTTAACATGGGCGAGGGTTGAGTTGCAGCGATAAGATGCAGGTGAAAGTCAAGGCTTTGCTGAGCTCCAAACAAGGAAGAAGATGGCCCAAGTGCACTCGATCATACGCATCGCTGCCATGAGCCATAGAATTCGGTTAACAAACACCACAAATGAATCGCTGCTCTGACAATGAGTGAGAACGTCGGGGAAGGGCACGCACGAGCACCGTCTACTGGATATCGTTTAAAGGTAAGGTGGAAAGCGTGCGAATCTCCCGTCACAAATACAATAGAATTAGGCATCAGTAGTAGGCCAGCACAGCGCGCCGGCACTTCGCTGCCATGCGAACTCCAACAATCGCGCGAGAGCAGGGTATACCTACACGGATTCGAACCGGTGACCACTGGATTGCAACATATGCGCGAAATCTTTGCGGCCACAGGCCGACACGAATATAAAACTGGTGCCTCCAGGTGAGTACATGCTTATTCGGACACAGCCCAGCTAAAAGAAGTGAGGGACAGGTTATGAGGGGAAAAGTTCAAAGAAAAGTGGCTGTGCCACTCACACTCAAGTCAGGCCTGCTACATGAAACACCGCCGCAGGTAGTTAAGGTGTAGATGATGCTAATCACTTCACAAATAAGGCGGGTGGACATATGCATAACCACGAAAGTTTCTCAGCCGCATACAGTAAAAGCATTAGTAATATAAAATCTGTCCGTAAAGCTTATAAGTCCTTGTGTCGTACACAGGCGCTATGCGGAAAGTCCTAGCTCGTGGGGCTAACTGCTGTCCTCTGCACAGTTTGTAACTGGCATGGCAGTGGAAGATGAGCCGGGCTATATCATATCCAAATGTCAATCATGCAATTCCGCGGCTGCCACCCATGGCGAACTGGCACTAGCTGCTGGTATCCGAAAGTCATGGGGGCGGAACTAAGCAGAGGTCCTCTGGAAGTCGCACCACTGACGAGACCGAGAAGGTCTAAACATCGGTGTCTGGTGCTTTTCTAGTCTATCAAAAGCCTGCTGACTGAGAGTGGACCGTGGTGAATTATCTCTAAAAAACAGAAGGAACTAACAAGAATAAAAAGTTGAACACAAGTACCATATACATTTCGCTTCAGCCAGTGTGCCGCAACCGCTGACTAGGAAACAGTATGCGAGAAATTGGACAAACCCCTATTGGGACTTACCACTTCCCACCCGATTCCAGAGTTACGGGTGTGAGGAAGTTGGCGGCAGCCGTGTATATAGCTCGTGCGCCAACAGTGCCGCCGGTGTAGAATATGTGATCGAACCGCAGGGTCAGCAAGTTTTGGCAAACTTCCAAACCCCCGCATATAACTTGACAGACGTTCTGTAACAAAGAAATTGTCAGCAAGTGAATGCATTCCGGCCCAACCGCCAATGGAATGCTTAAATCAACACAATAAATACAAAACAAAAAGTTCTTTTAAATGTAGTGATTGTTCAAAATGCAGCTCAGTTCTTGAGGAGCAAATTGGTGAGAGGACTCAAGAGACTGCTAAATTAATAAAGCATATCAGTATAAAGGTTCACAACAATTCTGTAGGTATTATCATACAAGAGGATGTGTGCTGACAAGGCAAAAGATCTTTCCATTCGAAGGAATCCAGCGAAATGGACCGAAATCTGGTAATCGCTATACTAAGTGGATACATCGAAGAGCTACTTTCTGATTCCCAAAAACAGATGAGCAAAAGGTGTCGGTAAGGTAACACGGGATTAGCTGAAACATTAACAGAGCACGGGGTATTGGGCCGTAGCGTCATCAAACAACTTGGACTGACTGGACAAAATAGCAATCTGCTGCACATTCAAAGTGCTTCCCAGGAATTAAAATGACATCTGCGCGCAGCAGGATCACTAGAAAAACTCGACTCAGGTGGAAGAAATGATAGAATAAAGCGTACATAAGTGCTTCTACCAAGATGAAATTGCATTCGCAGCTACAAGCAACCTTGCGACTCCGGAATTTAGGCTGCACTAGACTGGAGATAAGTGGATACAATGTCTGCAATGTCTGAGTTTGTTGCAAATGTTCTTTTGATATCTTGTTCTGCCATCTTCCTTTATCGCGGATATGTGGATAACACATTTATTTCATTTGCTTATTTGGTGGAGTTAAGTCAGCATACCCGTATCCATTATTCGATTAATTTTATCTTATATCGTCATTACAAGTGATTGGCTGTCGCTTGACATCCGCGATGTGGATGCGCTTGCTGTGCATGTTGACAAGGTGTCTAACTGTCTGTTACCCACCACCTCGTTTACACTGGCTCTAGGAAGCAGATGGTCGTTTCTGGAGGGGATCGGATGCACGGTCTCGTGACCGGCTCCGTTGATGAAACGTGGTTCCCATCCACATGCCTCCCGGTCTTATTCCTTCGAGTTTACACTGGATATGGGGTGTGTGGTTGGAGCTGTGGTTGGTGCAGCGCAAGCCACTCATGGTCTCTCGGTAGTTGCAGGCGTCCTGTGGCTGTCCTATTAAGCCCGCATTGACAGGCAACTCCGGAACTGGATGCCGCCAACTGCATCCCTAGCGCTATCAAATTCTCCCTAAGGAAACCATGTTACCCCATAGATCTCTCAAGATGGTCCTGAATGCTCTCAGGTTGCATCATACGGACACTAACGTTCCATACGTACTGTTCGCTGAATGACTTATCTCAGATAAGCAGGTAGCATTACCGATAAGTACGCAGAGTGAGATGCTGTTGGCTGATTTGGGATTGGTTTCTTTATGAACCGTAGCAGTTAGGAGCATTCTTCTCTGTTGGATGCAAATTGAATGCACTAAGAACCATCTTGAGAGGTCTATGGAGGAATTTTATTGCGCTGTGGACGCCATTGTCTAAGCAAAGGTATAGTCACATTCGCCAAAACTACCGGCTACCATCACACCGTTTCCGAGTTATCTAACCTTTCCACATCATAACGTATGGGACAAAGCAGTCTAGTTTGTGTCTCATGTCCTTTTTATAACCACAAGGCAATACTAGTTACTCTGATGTCTCCATACTTTTCTTCACTTTCGCATGTGCCCCATCGAAATAAGACGCTGGATTTGCCTTCCGATTAGTCACAATCCCTGCCGTATCTCTCTTGCTTAGGTACCCTTTAGTTACCACCACTGATGCCGGTAAGATGAAATTGCGCACAGTGTTTGGGCAGGTCCGGTCACTCACAGATCCTTATGCATGCGTCGAATCAGCAACACCGACACTGTATCTCTTCTGTCAAATTGGCGCTCATTGCCGGATTTTGTTGCTCACGCATTTTTATTGGCTACATATGTCGTACTGCTGCTTTGCTTCATCCTGTGAGACTGCCACCGTCTGTCTGCTCAGCCACCGCCCAGCCGGCTCGCTAGACAGGGGACATTCTACAAGATAAGTCATCCCTACTTATTGGTGAACGAAACATACTAATTCTGGAAGTCCATACCGCCCACTCTTCTGCGTCTAGTTCTCACCCAATGTGAGTGAATTCCGTCCCACGAGTTTACCATATTTTGCAGAATGATTCGGACTTGTATTTGCTGGCCAATCAATTCACACCCGATTCCCATATTTGTCGGAACAGTCGAAGATCGTTCCACACCCGTGCTGATAACCTTCACATGCATCAGACAGCTCACCTGCTCCGCGGTAAGCCCGTGCGCAACGTATCTAGTCATTGGCTCCGCTTACCTCTCTGTTAACATATTGAATTAGTCCCGTTCGGTTTCTACCTCAAAACACCCACTGCTTATGTGCTTTGAGGTTCGCTTGGCCGTAAGAAGCCGGTTAGTACTGTCAGGTAATCGTTGCGTCCCCTTGTTGATCCCCATATTTTCATTCTACACCATTGAAACTTGGAACGCATAACCTGCACCGATACATTTGGCATTGGGACTAGTCTCAGGTCCGTGATTTCCCGTTGACGTTCGTTTTGTTGTGCCGCACCGTTTTTCATCCCCTTGCACTGTTTTTGGGTACAGGGCTATGTAAACCCATCCCAGACGTCCACTGTACAGAGCACTGTGCCTTCATCCTTTGTTATTTTTCCTCAGACGACTGGTCAGTTTACTCCGAGAAACTAAGGGCAAAATTATTGTTGGAGGTACGACGGATGAGGAGGACCTGTACATTTCGCCCACTGTTGTGGTGGACGTCCAGCCGAATGACTCCTTGATGTCGGAAGAGGTATTTTTCCCATTTTCCATCATATCCCTTTTCGTTCCACTCCTTACACTTTACAGTCAGATATACTAAGGCGTTGCAGTACTACTTATCAGTCTGCTAAATCAACTGAACGGATGCGCTGTCCTAACTCCAACACACGGTCTTTAAACTTTGGCTCTGCTACCAACTTAGCCATTACCCTAGCTGTGTGTTCATAAGACGGATTCTCCCCAGACCTTGGTCAAAAAGAGTCTAGTTGATCATAACTGTTCTCATCTGACTTTTGTGTCTCAACTGCTATGCGACGCAATCGACTCCACCAGTAGCCGTCGACTTGTTCCTATATTACTTTTGCTCCAATTTGATGGCGTCTTGCATTAGGTTTTTCCAATCTTGATGTTACTGTTTCATCTTCTAACTGGTTTCTTCCGATCTCTTTTTTGTCGTATTTTGTGCGGATTTGCCCACGTTTTTAGTCATTTCCCACCATTGCGCTTGGGTAGTCGGGTCCTTGTCAACTAACTGAACTGATTGCCGGCCAATGGCCTTAAGGGTCACAAGCCTGCCTTGTAATGTGAGTTTGTGGTTTGGAGCCTGCGTAGGGGACCGGGCGACTCTTGAAGTACCCTTAGCCCACGCGCGACTGGTGCTGGTTGCGCGACAGCGAATCGTCGGTACTGAGTACCGGCGTACTGCTGATGCGCCGGAGTCATATGTGGGGTCATCGGGACGGTCTACAACATGCCCGCGCTGTCCTTTTATGTGGAAGTGAGTCCTGGCCGATTCGTATGAATGACATGCGTAGGCTTTCGGCCTTCGACAACACAAGTTTGCGGCGGATTGCGGCTGTGTTGGCAGCACCGGGCTCGCAACGATGAAGTCCGGTGTCGCGTTTTGGGAAGCATGAGCCCTCTACTTGATCGCATTGTCGCAATGCGTCATTTGTGGTGGTTTGGCCACGTTCTATGTATGTCATGCGAGCGCTTGCCACGCCGCGCCTTATTTGTTCGCACGGGATTGAATTCGAAGAGAAGGCGTGGAGGGCAACCAACCACTTGGCGGCAAACCATGAAATCGCTGACCTGTCTCACCGTCGTCGGACCCGTACGCCTTTCTGGTTGGGGGCCCAAGATTGAGAACTGCCAATGCCTCGACACACCGGGCGATATGGTGCGAAACCGGAATCAATGGAAGGACTGTATATTGCAATATTTTGAACATGCGTTTATTGCCATACCATTCAAATTGTCAAAAAAATAACAACATAGCGTGTGAAAACAAGCAAAACCACAAAAAGTCCAAAATATTTGTTTTCCGTTCCAAACATTTGTACTTTTTTGTTTTTGTCATGGTTTTTCGGTGGCTCTGCGTCTATTTATAGGCTTCTTCATATATATA
>CALYDF020006348.1:0-13491 GCA_944474145.2 Dicrocoelium dendriticum
AAGTGTTTCATCTTAGACTCCAGCCGGTGCAATTTCTTTCATGTCGTTAGTGGGAAAATATTGAAGAGTAAGTTTCAAGCGATAATGAACGTCTTCAATTATGTCGGTGACACCCGGTATTTGATGCATGTCAGCAGTGACAAAGTGAAATTTTCTAGTTTCAAGAGGCGAACATCTATCAGCTCATTTAAATGTGTAGACTGTGAAACGGCGTCCTTCTGGTGTATGTACGAACTAAAGGTGGAGGGTAGTTAGCACTCTGTTAAATGTGTTGTAGAGGGATTCCGCTTTTTGCAATGCGTTTAGTGGAGAAACCGAGACATCACTGCTCGCCAACGCTTTGTTGGAGAACAGCTCCTACCGCAACGTTCGAAGGGTCAATTGTTGGAAAAGGGAGGCGGATAGTTCGGAAACAGAAGAGCTGTGATATAGATAGCCTCCTTGGATTCAGTGAAAGTCGTATGTGCTGTATCGTGGAAACAAACTTACGTTATTTTACTCTGAAGTCAATTGGGGATCGCATAGCCGAGTTCAACGGCGGATGAAGTGTAAGAGGTAGCTGACTAGAGCAAAAACTCGACGGCGGTGCTTGAATGAACTCAGATTTGGAAGATCCTCAATGGCCTGGCTTTTTTCTATAAGGACCTCGATAATATACGTGGAGAGGTAGTGGCCTACAAATTATAACTTTCATTCATCGATTTCGCAAATTGTGTTTTTAACAGTGACGTATTTTGTATCAACTCCTGAAAGAGTGCTTGAAGTTGTACAAGGTGCTTTTCTCTAGATGAGCCCAGATGAAATTATATCGTCAAAGTGCCAATATGCTAATATGAGCCACGACTGACGTAACATATTACGCGTTGGAAGGTCTAAGATAAGTTATGTACTGTGAACAGCCTTCATACCAGCTCGAGCAAGTCCGAAAGGGTGCCGACGACTACTCTACAGAGTGTTTTATTAATCATGTCCGGAGCTAAGGGCGGCTGCACTCAAGTAATTATATACCCCGGTACGCTGAATTGCTAACCGTTCAACGGTGCAACTTGCATTGCCGGCAGGTTGAGATGGGGCACAGAGGCGCGACGCGTGCATCCACGATCGCAGGGCACACCGAGCCTTTTAGCTGTGAGAAGTGAACGTCAGCAAACGCTACAGCGGCAATCGATCTGGCATACGTGGATCGCAAGGTCAGGGGACACACGGTATTCGGCTGTAAGAACGCAGCGTTAACCAAACATCACAGCCGAAAGGTATGCGTCATGGTTTGACCGCAGGGCAAGGCCAACGGAGGGCAAGCGGTTCGGCTGCGAGTACTGAATGTTAGCTAGACAACACAGACGCACGGAACATGTCGTGCTTCGATCGAAAGGTAGTGGGACTTGACACACGTGAAAAATCCAGCAAAAGAGTTCCCTGCAAAGTAGTTAGTAGGTCGCAGTGCTAGCAATTGAGAAAAACAGCCTGGATGTATGCCATGACCGGTCGATGGGCAACTTATTGTCATCGCCACAAAAGCTGTTATCGCCTCATCACTGGCTTCCAACAAACCTGTAAGCTTTCATTAGGCTGTTTTCACTGCTAAAGAGAATCATAATTCCGGGAGCACATTGTAAGCTTACAGCGTTGTTCGCTTTACCGTTTCGATTTCTTGTGTGTTACAGCTAAAATTTCACCATTCACGGATGCATAAAACAAATTCTTGACTTGACGTGACAATACTCTTAGATGTCATTCTGCCTCGACGCACTGGTGGCACCATTAGACAACACATCAATTTAGTCATGAATACAGCTATTGCTCTAACAGTCAGACAAGTGCTAGTTTCCAAATTGTTCAGGTCTTTGATGGTGTTTCTCGTATAAAATGGAGAACATATATTTATTCATTTTTTACTTATGTTCACATAAATGTATGCAGTTTCTGTAAATAGCAACAAATTAGATGTTTGCAACACCAAACAAACGGACGGCCTCGTACCGTCACGGATGTAGTATCTGTTTGTGCGTTTGTGCAATGGTATGCAGTAACAGCCAACACAGCTTTCGGCAACTTGTGCAACGTTGCAAAACCACATCATATGCTGGGCATCGGATATTGAAGAAAAAATGATTACAGCGGTACAATGCACTGCAGGCGCAAGTGTTGCATACATGCGATTCACTGAAGAGCCTAAAATTTGTCCGTTTGTTTTTAAACAGTCTGGAGGTGCATTCAATTTTGTTCACCGATGAGGCTGTATTCCCTCTGCTTGGCGAAGATACGCAACATGTTTAGACAACAACCAATCCAAGGCAACATAGCGATTCACATGTCGCACCTCTGTGCCCCATCTCAACTCTGCCGGCAAAGCAATTTGCGCCGTTGAACAGTTATCAATTCAACGTACCGGGGTATGTCAGCACCTGAGTGCTATCGCCTCTAGCTCCGGACATGACTAAAAAACACTCTGTAGTTATGTTCTTCAACAGATAATAGGTGAAAGCATAATGTACCTTGCTGGAGACCGCCTAAGCTGTAATTTATGCAGCAAGGTTTTGTATGTGTGGGATTTCTGATCTGTCGCCAAATGTAAATTTGTTATTGCCCTATCGTCACCTCGAAGACGCATCTCTAAAATATTATGGGACTAGCTCAGTGAGCGTGAACCAGCGATGTCTGAAGGACAGATTATTTAAATTTCTATCATTTGCTTGATGTTTGTCATAGCTAGCTTTTGTTGCGCGGGCGGAAGTCGCTGCGGGCGTGATGAGACGAGTGACCATTAGTCCGGGTATGATGAGTGTATTGGAATGCCACAGGCAGAACCGCGTTCACTGGTCGGAAGAATCTAGGTTAATGAAAGAAAACGTTGGCCCAATCGGGAGATGTGTGTAGAGAAACGTAAAAGTAGGTGAAAGTTACGAGATAAGGCGGTGATGGCATGGACAACGAACATTGTTTTTGACCCGACTAACCCCTCCATTTTGTATCGACCAAGAGATCAATGTTTTCGGGGAAGCCTGTGTGTATGAAAGCAAACGGAACGGCGTAATTATTGAAGGCCATGCAGAAGTTCTAGGGAGGCCTATGCCAATAGTTAAAGAACGTTGGCCGTAGGCACGGTTGACCGTGCTGTTCATGGTACTAAGTTTGAAGGTGGATGGCGGGTTTATCTCTTTAAATGCGGGAGGAACTACGCTACCTTCAGCCACACTATCAGCCAGGAAACCGATTCCGTACTCGGATTCGTTAACATAGAGTAAGCGACTGCCTTCGGATTGACCAGTGAAATTAGTCAACTTTAACTCGTTTTCCTAGAGTTCCCATAGTATGTTGAATTTAGAGTGCAGGTTGAGGCACAACGTTTGATGGTACCAGCAATGTAATATACTAGCTGCAGGACTTCTCCGTCTAGCAGACTTTCCGCATGAGCGGACAACAAAAGTATCCCAGGCAAATACATCAACAGCGTTCATTTTCAATGTCACGGATATCACAGATGCTATTGCATGGCTGCTTGTTATGCGATTCTTCTATACCGGATATTGATAGGTCAGATAATAAAGAAAACGCTGGCGTAGGAATTTCCGCGCTATGGGGCGCAGGTCACCTAACTGATTCTAGATAAAGATAGCTCAATTAACTTTTGTTTGTCGATTTTATGATTCAACTTGACAGCATATATATAGGAAACATCGTAATGGACTGTCTGTTTTCTTCACATCATAAGCACCTGAGCATTTAAACTCTATTTTCCACCAGCTGTCTACTTTCGGATACAATGAACACAGTTTTTGCAAACTTTATGAGGAGCTCAAGGGTTTTATTGATGCCCTAGTTCTACAAAGAAGTTAGCCAATATGCTTTGGTCACAAAGGAGTGAAGTTTCCTTTTGTTTTGCTACAGTATTCGCTATAAATGTGGAACATTAAATTAAGCTTGTTCAAAGAACTAAGTAAACAGGAACACGTCTTTGTGAAAAATAGGGGAAACAAGCAATAACTACTTACTTAGAATATGTTGCAACTTTGGCACATTCTTTGATTTGACCTATAGTTCAAAACTGTCGTTACTTTTTGAACATTGCTTTCGTTTTGGAACTCAGCTTCAACGGAGTTCATTGAAATATTCTTGGCACAAAATGATTTGTTAACCAGTGTTGTGTATGTAAAAAAACCGAAACAACAGGACAGTGGCAGGGTAGAAGCAAGATTGGTGAAGTGTGATGCAAGTACGTCAAACAATATGCTTTTTTGCCAACGCCGTATGTGAAGAACAATAGAAACGCCCACTCCCCCTTCACCGATTGACGTGCATCAGTGTGTTACTATATCAGAGGATGGTTAGCCAATTATAGGCGAAGGTAATTTTCCATGTGGCAAAGTGTAGGGAGCTAAGCGTGCCATTCAATCATCTATTGTAACTGGCTAAACTGGGGTACAAGCAACTGAGTCTGTGAATGCGTTCCAGCTTTGGATGAGATGGGTGATGCTGTATCATTGAGAACCGAAGACAGACTGATCAGTTATCAGTCATCCGGCTGATGTGTTTCGTTTAAAAGCCATTAGTAGGTCTTAATTGCTACCAGAGTTAACAACCAGAATACAGTTGGAACTTATCTGTCTCTACTAGTACCAGTCCAGTTGTCTTTCTGCATTCGGGTCTTGAATGATCAGAGTGGACTCAACTCAGCAAACTTTAGCATTCTACATTTATAACCCAGAGTAGAACCACCGGAATAGGCGACACTAGACCTGCAGTTCATAAGGAAGGGTTACAATATTTTTTCTCTGTGTTTGTAGCCTCAAATCGAACTTGTTTCTGTTGTAACGCTGCCCTTTGCCTCTACCTCTCTGCGCTACCAACCAGCCGCGGAAAACAAATCGCGAGCCTGCTAGACCGAAGTATATTAGGCAAAGAACATGGCTGCTTTTATAGGTCACATGCGCTTACCTCGCCGCTATCACTGAGGTGAGTCACACCTCTTGTCTGAACAGATTCCGCTCTGGTAGTGGCCATGGCCATCGCTCTCTGACTGTAGGTAGGACCACGTCCAACATAGCAACCCGTGCGGCGATGGTCTGATTTCGTCCGCTTCCGGTTTGACCATGACAACGAGTCTGTCAGCCGCCCACGTGGTTTGGCCAATCTCCACCCGCTAGTGTGCACCATCGTAGTCAGCTGTTTCGCCTCCGTGACAGTTTCTGATTGCAGGACGTAATATATATTTGACCTCAGATTAATTTATCCAAGTTTGAGTCGAAAAATTGCGTCTAATGGAGATTGACTATATATTTATCCGTATAACCGAAGCTAGCTAATGCCGACGGTGAATAGAGTATGCTCAAACTCACGTGTATATTCAAAATGTCATATCCAAATGGCGGTGGGTTGAAGGAACGATTCAACCTGGCAAAGTAATAATTTCCATTTTTGTAAACCTTATAAACATGGAAGACGAATGACCGACTTGCATGCGGAATTTTTTTAGCTATATCAATTTTGCGAGCAACTATGTCAATGGGTTTCATAATTGAGGATCAAGCATCAGTAGAGAGGAGAGAACCCAGGATTAAGGAGGCAAGCTTAACTTAGTAAAACCTACTGCTGATGAAAAAAGTTGTAAAAAGACGTATTAGATGATAAGCACAATTCAACGCATATGTAGCAATCTTATTTCCTTTGCAGATCTGTGACACAGTAAGTTCACTTAAAGGCTTGGTTGTCCCCGCTGTGGTAGTTTTAACCTTACGTTGTAGTTCGAGGTATACATATCTCATGGAAAATGTAAACACCGTTACCTTCGGTGGTATGACCCAGCTATGCTCCTTGATAAAGCATATATATTACACACTTTCTAAGGCCTTCTAGTATTTGTCTCTATCACTCGAGCCAGACAATAGCTGGAGCAAATACAACTGGCAGCAGGGAACAAAAATGTTACCAGTGCACGCTTGTAACACATTGTTGCGAATCGGGTAACTAACAAATAGTGATTGGACCTTTTATTAAGTAGTAGGTGTTATTACTTTTTGGGAAGATTCGTGGCATCTAGATCAGAACAGACAGCCACTACAAATCCAAGAAAGTGCCAGTAGGTCGTGTCGTCCTACTGGGGATAGTCAGTCTTACGCACTCACCTGTTCCTACCGGATTCGGAATTATGACCTCAATCGTATGAGCGCGCGATTTGTGCCACTGAGCCAAGGGATGACAGCGGCGGACCACCACACACACCCGTAAGGTGCGTGCTCCAGGGTCATTTGGAGTATTCCTCTCGATCCTCTCTCCAACGTCTCACAGCGTAGTCAATGTGCGCTAATTCGAACCGGATTTACCAGGACTACACAGTGATCCATCATACGTGGAGTTATCTTCTACCGTTTTCACGGTCACCCGTAATTAAGCGCAAGCGGATAACTCACTCACATTAAGCCGATTGACTTTCTGTGTGACACCATTCGATACAGAATTCTCGAGGCAGTCTGAAAAGCCTAAGCTTAATCCAATCTGACGTTTCTCAACGCAGCTGTGAAACAGTTGGTGATCTCTCAACCTGTGTTCAGCGCTGTGTTCAGATTCAGTTAACAGGTTCCATTCACTCGCCATTTCTTGTGACCTTGTCAACCAGTGCGCCCGCAGAACCCATCACACGGAGCAAGCGACCACACCGACCGCTCAGTCGACCTTGCAACCACAAGGCTTCCATGGCCGATGTGCGCTGCTCTCAAGGCTGGAAAAGTTCAGAACGCCAACCGACCTACTAAGTCAGGTAATGACACCAGATTGAATAGCAGCAATGCGACGCCGAAAAGACTTCAAACAAACGGCGTTTACGGGTTAGGAGAATGTCACCAATTAGTTAAAATAGGTTTGGCTTGCTCGCACTTTGTGGAATGGTACCATCCGAAATGTGCAAGCGTGTCCCAACAACAGGTACGACAGCGAAAAAGCTCACAAGATACGCTTTGGTTCTGTACTGCGTGCTCGACCATCACACTCGTTAACTGATTGCTTATCCTAGTCCAGAACTGCGAGCGGTTAACCGCAGAAGCCGAGCAGAGGATGAAAGATTTCTGCAATGGGAGCGAGTATGCACAAGAGAAGCGTATCGGCCTTTAAGCAACAGAATGCTGCAAAATCTGCTTCCCCTTAACCGTAATCAGCCACGTCCATATCTCTGTTGTCTTTTCCAACATTTAAAACAGTTAGTTCCCTTCAGTAGTTTGAACAACGAAACGAGAAGACGAATATTGGCAGATGCTAGCATTTCGTATTATCTCGTCAGTACCAATGCAATAACAGGGAAATCCTTTTATATGTCTTACAGGGTACAGTCAAGCTAATCAAATTTATGGTTGTGGTCATCGTCCACGGCAACCGCAGGTTGACAACTAATTGCTTTTGGAAACACAAAGCTGGTCTAATTCGGCTTATCGCGACGGCCTCGGCAAATCGTAAAATGCGTGCATTAGTATGACGTAACAAGATCCGGAACACCGGTAAGGAATTAACCCGGTGACGACAACAACATTGGCAGAACGCCAGGCAAAACTGACCGCAGATACGAGAGTCCAACAGTACTCATGGCAAGGAAAATAAGGCACCACTTGAAACGTCTGTTTGAGCAAATTCTACTAGGCCTGACATCTAGCTTTAACAAAGATGAAGTAGCCAAACACTAACCCTCGGTACCTGTGTCTCAACTGTAGCTTGTCAGGACAAAGCCCCCCGGAACCTCAGTTACATATACAGGGATTGCTGCATAGGTAAGCCGGGGGCCGCTGTTGTAGCTTCTTCTGTTGTAAAAACCGTTAACTCAAATGGAGGGACAAACAGTAAACAATCAACACTTTTCAGCAAGTCAGGACAAACGATTAATTTACCTTGTAGACCAACGAAAAATGGATCCAACAATAGTGCCCTGACTGTTGTGTGCTCAATTGTCTCCGAATCAACCGCCATCACATTGCGTTGTAAGTTAATGGACGATTAAGATTAATGGAACTCACTTTAAATGCTGATGCGTGTCAACGAATCCAACGTCATGCCAATTCTGACAGAATTCCTTGCTAGTTAGCAAATCCCATCCAACCCAGTACAGTATCAGTTCGCTGGCTTAGTAACCAAGACCTACCCAAATTCTTCTTGCGCTGATGCTGTCTATTCACACCGCCCTTTCACTCTTGCTCCAGCTTCTGTCTTGAACACAATTAAGGGACAGCTTCCATATCCACACCACTCCGCGCTTTTGTTACCCCACATACTGGGCACTATGTCAATGATTGGCAATCCAGATAGAGCAACCCAAATGTCTCCAGCTTGTTCCAACACCATTATTATGGGACTTGCCGGGACACGGCCGCCACGTCATATTTGTCAAGCACACACACCCTCCCTCGCCCATCTCTGCGGACTCCTACACCTTTTGGGGTTATCCGCATACAAGTAACACCAGTACCTGCTGCCACATCGCCTGACTTATACAACCCGGGGAACTGTAGATGATAGCGCAGTAGAAACGCCTCCATCACTGTCTTGTTACGACACTACTGCAGAATCTGGCGATCCGAAAACGGGACGCTGCGAATACGACTCGTATACTTTCTTCCTCTTTAATATACGATCAATGAAAAATAAAATGCGCCTTCTAGGTCCCTTCATTTTTCTGTAGAGCCCGCAAATGATGCTGAGAACAGAAACATGGCACTCTACCGACGCTTCTGATGCACCATTTCAAATTCCAGGTTACACCGCTTTCTGTAATAGACGTGCCAATAAACCTCGTGGTGGATGCCTCAGATATATCAGTAACGAGTTTCACATATCATCATTCCAAACCATATCGTTTGGCAATTCTGAAGACAGTGTGGATTAAAGCCATTGGAGGTCAATTTACCTCCTGATAGGCTGTTTATACAACCCACCGTACTCCTCATGTGCTAGCGTTGACAAAATGGTCAGGCTCTTCCAGGAAGTCTCATTCTTCCCTGCACCCTATAATATTATTTCTGGGGATTTCAATATGCCTCATGTTTCGTGGCTCAGACAGTCAGCCGCACCCTAGTATATGGCGCTTTTTGACACTATGTTCACGCATGAATAAACACAGCATGTGAATGCACCTGCTAGACACACTAACCCACTGGACCTTATATTCACAAACGGTAACTCCCGCGCATGCGCCGGAGTGTTAGACAACATACCGGGCAGCGAACACAAGGTGGTGAAGTTGTCTTTTGCGCTCCCTAAATCCCCTCAACATGAAACCACACAATAAGACGTATTTCGGCCCTTCCAGCGCATCAACTGGGAAATCATTTCCTCCCTTCTCCGAGCATCACCCTGGAACGACTTCTTCCTCTCCGACAATATAGATACTGCGATCAGCGTACTTTATAACAGTTTCACGAACTGCTTAAACGTCCTTACTTCAAGACAGATGAGGAGCAGAAAACGTCATTCTTGATTATACCTCCAGACGCAAACTGGCTAACAGGCTTAAGAAAATGCGCTCCCGATACCTCAAGACCAAAATCTTTCATCTAATTACCTTATTAACAAAGTACCAGCCGATTAGAGAAGTTCACATCAGCGCACATCAACTGAGTATCCATCACTTTGTACTGACAACAAGGCAAACTCTTATATGACTAATGAAGCAGCGGGGTGGTTTCGTGCTTCCTGATAACAGTTTAATCACTGATACGGTCGATCTCTGCAAGTTCATTAACACACGTTACCGTAACTCCTTCACCAGCAATGACTTGGCATTGCCAAATACGATCTCCATTTACCAAAGAGCAAATACATACCATGGAATTTGACCTACACGATATCGTGAGTAATTAGCTCCTTGAAATTGTCACAGTTCTCAGGTCCTATAGGTGCCCATTCTTCCGTATTAATACTCTGAGGCCCGACCTTCAAGTGTTTCTCCGCAATGTCTTCACCATTTCTATGAAGAACGGTCACTAACCGTCCTTTTGGAAGCACGCAACCGTCATGCCATGACACAAACGATGCTGTCGCCAAAACATGGATAATTCTCGTCCTATTAGGTCAATACCCATTGCGTATCGACTCATGAAAAGAATAAAAAAGGACGGGATGTTTTGTTTTCTCCTGCAACTCAATCTTATCAATAGGTCCCAACACGGGTTTCCGCCGACTAAATCCCATCTTAAAGCACGTGACACTCCATCGACCTGGGTCAGGTACTGGTCATTACCTTCCTGGAGGTGAAAAAGCATTTGACTGGGTCCAACACAATGGTTTAATAACTAAACTAGCTGTGTTTGCTGTCTCCAGCCACCTCCTTTCATAGTTTGCTTCTTACCTTTCCAACCGAACGCAGTCAGTGCAACTGGGCGATATCTCATCCAAAAAGGCATCAGTAACCATCGCAGTATTCCAAGGCAACGTTTTGGGTCCCCTGCAAGCAGCTTGGTTTTTAACCACTTTGGCTGCGACGAATTAAAGCCAAGCTTAATCTCCTATATAACCTAATCAAAACATTGGACTCAAGTCTTGATAGTATTTTTCAACCGCTTCGCGATACACTTTATCCCCCACGCAAAAATGCACACTCATTCTCACTACCGAAAACACTTTGCTCCATACATTCTAACCTCTCCTCTATAGATGTACGCATGTATAAGCCAGAAGCCGCCAGCGCATCTGATAGTATTACGCAATTCTCCACGGCCATAAACAGATACTAAGTGTTCCCAAGTAGCAACAATCCTGGGCACTACGTCCCCGTGGACGAGCTCTGGGAGAACAGCCCCGGTCGTATATGGACTTTCCCACAAAACCACTTTAATTATGCGAAATAATCTCAATGTGTCAAGAGTATTTGCAGATTATTCAATCAACATCAATAAAGCTCATTCCATCTCTAATCTATCCTCTAATTATTGCGCTTTTTGCATTTATTTCTTCTCCAATCGGACGGGCAACTCTCAGTTCCGTGCCATGACCTAGTCTATCTGACTGCTTAGATGACTACCGAGATGCAAAAGGTCCAGAATATGCTGACTCAATGCCAAGTTCTCACACTTTGACAGCCTGCTGGATTTGTTCACCCTTTATTAAAGTAGTTTTTTCCATCCTTAACATGTCAATTTATGCTGACCCTTTCACTTGTCTTCCCACCTTAACTGTATGACGCAATCTCAACTTACCGACTAATCCAGCCTCGTCTGATCGGTCTTCTATTCTCCAACTTCTATCAGACTACTGCAACGTTACCGGCCATTGTTCGAAAGATTGAACACTCCATACACCTTAACACGAAAGCCTAGTTGGCGGCTGCACACCTTAACCGTAAAACTTTTTCTATCCAGACCTAGTCATTTCTTTGCCACGCTCTCTGTTTACAATACTTCTTCAATCGGACAAACAACTCTCAGTGCCCTAGTCTCATCTGACCAGTCTTCTTTCATGACTGCTTCCAGACCACCGAGAAGTAATCGTTCCAGGTTCTGCTTGACTTGCTCACCCATTATTAATATTGTTTCTTTCATCGCTAAGCTGTCCATTGATGCTGACCCACTCCATTTATCTTCCCACCTTAGCTGCACAAGTCAAACTCAATGCGCTGACTAATCCAGTCTCGTCTAGTGTGTCTCCTGCTCTCAGACTATTGTGACGTTAACAGCCATTGTTCAGAAGACCGAACGCTCCGTCCCCATTGCTTCGAGAGCCACGCTGGCATTTGCGTCATTTATCTATAAACCTTTTGCCATCCGACCTTGTCATTTCCTTGAGGTGCTCTCCTTTTTATTTCTTCCTCAACCGGAGAGCAAGCTCTCAGTGTCTTACTCTAGTCACCTTCTCTTTGACTGCCTCCAGACTATGAAAATATGAAAGTTTTATGTTCTGCGTAAACAACACACAACTTCCCTCGCACCACGAGCATGTTGAGCAAGATTACCCTATAATAATATAGCCTCTTCTATCCCTAGTCTAACCCTTCCTGCCGTCCTACTTTATTTATCTTCCCACCTTAACTGTGCGACACGATCTCAATGCGCCGACTAATCCAGTTTCGTCTTATCGGTCCCTTGCTCTTCGACTTCTCTCGGACTAATGCTAGGTTATGCGCCATTTTTCGGAAGACCGAACACTCTGCCTTCATTACCTCGTGAGTCATGTTGACTTTTCTACACCTTAACAGTAAACCCTTTCTATCCTGATCCTTTCCTCTCTTTATCGTTCTCTTTGCTCTCATTTCATCTTCAACCGGACAGCCAACTCCCAGTGCCTGGCACTAACCTAGTCTCATCTGACCAGTCTGCTTAATTTTGACTTTTTACAGACTATCGAGCTATAAACGGTATAGTGTCTGTAGACTAAAAGCTATGTGCCCCGCACCATGATAGCCTGCTGGATTTGTTCACCCTTTATTATTATAGCCACTTCCATCTCTAATCTGTCCATTTCTTGACACACTCTATTTGTCCTCCAAAATTAACTGAACTGCTCAACTTCATGGTGCCGACTAATCCAGTCTTGTCTGATCCGTCTCCTGCTCTCCGAGTTCTCTAAGACTGCTGTGACATTTCCGGCCATTGTTCGGAAGACTGAACGCAATAATCCCCTTACCACGGAAGCCTCGTTGGCGTTTGCACACCTTAGCAGTAAAATTTTGCTATCCCGACCCAGTCATTTATTTCTTGCGCTCTCTATTTTCAATCCTTCTGCAATCGGACAGCCAACTCTCAGTGCCGTGCCATAACCTAGTCTCATCTGATCAGTCTGCTTCTCTTTGATTTATTCCAGACTACCGAGCTGCAAACGGTCTAGACTCTGCGGACTCAATACTATGTTTCTATCAAATTGATGGCCTGCTGGACTTGCTAAATTATTATTAATATATCCACTTCCCTCTCTTACCTAGCCGTTTCTGCTGATCCTCTCTATTCGCTGCCCATCTTAACCGTACGACTCCATCTTGATGCATTGACTAATAAAGTGTCGTCTGACTGGTCTCCCTCACTTCGAAAGCCTTGTCGGACTTACACACTCCTTTATAAAATGGCCTTTTTGATATGTAACATGTCTATTTCCGCTGACCCTCCCATATTTGTTCGCACCACAATTGTACGACCCAATCTCAGTGGGCCGGCTAAACTAGTCTTATCTGAACGACCTTGTGTCCTAATACTTCTACCAGTCTTCAGTGCCATTTCCGATTGTGCCAACGGCTTCCCTCTCTTCCACTTATATCGAGATCCCTGTTGGTCTTATCTTCCCATTATCCATATAGGCTACTTCAACCGGAACCTGACCTACCCTGTTATTGCCCTCCGATTTTATTCCCACCAATATTTCACCGTTTACTTTCATTGCGTCACACTTTTTATCCCCGCGCATATGGTCTTTTCCGTCCCGATCTTGCTCCTGCTTTCTGGCGGCACCCAGGCCATTGCTAAGTGTTTCCTGGCTATAAATCTGTTAGTATGCTAATCGTACATCTTTTACATGCATTTGTCCTTTACCTCT
>CALYDF020006349.1:0-13449 GCA_944474145.2 Dicrocoelium dendriticum
ATCACTTGCTGTTTATTTACATGCATTTGCTTTTGTTCAAAGTCATTGTACTAAGCATCTTAATAGCATTCTGCATAAACGCTGCTTAGAGACCAACTCAACTACTGGTATCACTCGCTTTAAAGCTTAGAACAATATACGTAGAGAATGAAGCAATAACAAATAAGACACTTAATTTCATTTAAAGGCCTGAAAAGTAAACAATAGGTGAATAATCACCCATTCGTTAAAACAGTATATATATATAGCAATATGTTATAGTTTTTCGGATAGGAAGAGCGAAGCGAATACAAGCATTCATTTGCTACTCAAAATTCAAGCTGTTAAAATATATTAAGGAGCGTCAAAGAATAAGGATATTTACGACCGGAGCCTCTTACATTGCAGTTGACACGTCTAGATATTACAAGCAAACATGGAGAGCAACCGTTGTTTTCAGGCGATAGACAAAAATGTGTGTCCCAATATAACAAAGTTTTAGGAAAATCAAAGGGACTGGTTTGGCTTGCATGATGACAAAGCTTGAAATTAAGCTGACAATCTAGAATCACATATAAGTATCACTCTTAACGAGAATGGTTACAAGGCTCGATACATAATTTTATTAGACAAATACAAGCACTTATGTTCATGCAGGTCTTTTACATTCCATCAGAAATCTAAAAAAGCTTAGTATATGTTTGTGCATATTTGCAGTGCCAACCTTTACAGAATTCCGCAAACTATTGTTCCATAAAGTATCGATACTACGTTCACACTGCTTAGGTTACTAACGCAATAAAGCAAGTGTCGCATTTTAAAAGCAATCACCTATTTTAACAACAGTCCAAGAGTTTGCTTGCAACGAATAAATGAGCACTGTTAGGAACAAACCAGCCGTTAAACAAAATCTATCCTAAAGGAATGATACAAACGATCCATTACTTTGCAGTTTTTAGGTAATTATACATTCGCTATTCGGAAAGGACCTTTTTACAACTGTAAATACCAAGTTGACCTTGCATACAGAAATGCAATAATTTTGAACTTGGATCTAAACAAAACATTGGATGGAATAGCACTTGATACAATGAACAATGCAGAGGTTGCTTGGCGTACGGAATCTTTGTTTAACACCAACATGGTTAGATGCATCTCTTACGATCCGGATGATTTATATGTTGTATTTAATAAAGGTAAAACTTTACTGCTTGAAACTTAGTTTTACAAATGTAAAAAGAATTTATGTGTGCTGACCTAATTAAACGTATAACAGTCGAACCATTCGATTTTCGTATCAGATGTTCTGTAAGTGTATTCGCCAAAATCAGTGATACAAACAAGTGAATCCTTTTAATGCTTGCGAAATCGATTAGTAAATACCAAAACATGCAAATTCAGCACCGTTTTGTGGAACAACATTGTGTTGTAGCGCCTGCCTACTTGGAAATAAGTAGCTTACAATTAGGCAGAAAAGCAGGTTTATGTCATTCGTCTTAGAGAATATTCCTATATATTGTTCCTAAGTAAATATTTGCTTAGGTAACTAAGATTATTATCCTATACCCGTGGTCCCCAACCCAAAGGCCATGCACTGGTACCGGCGCGTGGATTAAATGATACCGGGCAGTCCAATAAACATACATATATAATTTCCTTTTATTTACTGTGATGTATATGCCTCGGGCTTGCGACATTCCATGGGCGAGAGGTTAAGCTGGAGCTGAGCAGTTGCGAGTGGTAATGGCTTTTCAGCTTTGGTAGAAAAAAGAAGTGCATCGCTCTTCTCTATTCACCGGTAGTTTCTCATATTTAACAATGCTTTGTGCAAATGTTCTATGTTTTTGGTGTTTGCCGTTTTTTCTCTATATTGCAGTGTTTTCTTTTAAAACGGAAGCCACTGCTGGCCGCACATTTCAGTGACAAGTTTGGGTCGCAAAACTGGCTTAAGTGTGTGACATTTATAGCCGGCTCGATGACTCGTTCCATTCCTACAGGAAAAATGACAACATTTTGCATGTTGGTAGGAAAAGTAGCTGCATTTAATCTTAAACTGGAGTTGTGGGGACCACGCGTGAACAGAGACATTTTTGGCATGCTTCAAACATTAGCGAGGTTTTAGACGCGACTGACCCTGAGCATTCCCTCGGCTATTTGGTACACGAGCATCATGCTTTGCCTTTAAACGAGTCCCATCGATATTGCCTAAACAGAAAACACTTAGGAACAGCTAAAGAAAGGATCCTAGATCAGTTTTTGACAAACTAGGCAAATTTAGCTGGTATTTGTACGAAGAACATCAACTGCTGAAGACTGCAAATGATGGCAGTCTTAAAACTGCTTTCAAAGCAATAAGACTGCCTGTGTTCTGGATTAAGATCATGGAGGATAACACACAAATTGCCACCACAGCACTCAGATACATATCGCTGTTTCCGATCTTGTATCTGTGTGAAGCGAACATTTCTGCAGTGACAGCAACGAGAACAAAACAACGGAATAGACTGAACATAAGCAAGAAACTTTGAGTACCATTGTCTCCTAGTACCCAAGGTGGAACAGTCCCGCTACAGAGATACAACCTCAGGGTTTTCATTGCTTTAGCCTTCTAGTAGGTTAACATGCCAAAGCAATTTACGTACCTATGTTAGTGTACTTGTAAATCATTTGCTGCATTTGCAATTATAATAAAATTAAAATATTAAATCAAAACAAGCTAAAAGCGAAATTATCAATTCCCACCTCCACATGCCACGGTAAAATTATCAAACGTTTACCGGTCCACGGCGAGAAAATGATTGAGGACCACTGCCCTTTACCGCTTATTCGGTTTTGCTGTAGACAAACTCTTTAATCGTTTGTTTTGCAGCATCCAGTAAAAAACGTCATAATTCCAATAATCATGTTCATGTAATGAATACTGGAATGCTGATGACATTTAAAGACAATAGCTAAGTTAATTTTTACATTTTAAGGCACGCAAAACCAATATTACGGTGAGTTTCACATACCTGTGATGTTTTAACAGAAAGCTGCAGTTAAAATCAATAAGTGGTTAAGCAGTGTAATTTTAGCTTCAGCTCTCAAACCTTTGGGATATCTTGCGATGACTAACTACTGGTCAAGTTTACCTACATTTATTATATATCTGATTCCGCCAGATACCTTAAACGTTAAGTAGTTTAACAATGACACAATGGAACATTGTTTTATTACGGGTAAAAAAGCATTGTTCAACAAGTCCTATGGGACGTAAATTATTGCGAAAAGTGAATTGCATGATAACTTGAAAAACTTTGCGGTGGACTCACTATAGAATTAGGTAGAATAGCGGAGATTTTCACTTATTACACATATAAATCCATACATCTATTGGTTTGGAGTTTTTGCAAGACACAGTTATAAAATGAAATTTAAATGAGAGAATGCATCGTCAACTCGTTTTTAATATCTCCAGATTGGGACCAGTGACAGCATAATTAGGTAGGGCACGCCAAGACTAGCACACTCGGAAGTAAAAGAAACTTCGAGGGCATTCAAGCCGGCTATACTGAATTGTCAGTTTCAGAGGGTGACCTCTTCGGTTAGTTTTGTGGTTCAATTCCAGCAGCGGACGGCAAATGCGGTTTGGGTTCTTCAGAATTTGGTATACCGTTATGAGATCATCCCGCAAAACCGATATCGACTGCTGCACATTCTTAAAGATTTCAGTCTAAGCTGATAGGGCAGATGAAAGACGCCCCTGATATTCTTAGTTGCCATTTGTTGAGGATTCTCGAGAGCAACGAGTTCCAGTTTCTGCCACAGCAGCCACGCCTGAACGGCATTTTCCACGTACGGTCACACTTAGACGATAATTATTTAGGGAAATATTAAGGGTCCAGACCGCCCGAAGGCTCTGCGAAGAAGGCCGAAGTGTTGCTTTCCGGTTCTCGTCGCCTTCCCTGCTTGTTTTGAACACCCGAGATCTTCCTGTACCAATACACCCAGGTCATGCTCCTGAGAGATCTTCTCCAAGATGTGTACTCCAGGCTTGTTCCCGCGATCCGGCTGGTGACGCAAATGTATCACCTTGCACTTAGTTATGTTCAACTGAAGCATGTTCCACTTTGACCATTCCTAAATGCATCCTAGGTCGTGTTGGAGCAGATTGTGATCTGACTTGTTACTGTTTGCCCGCCATTTGTTGACGTCCTCGGCGAAAAGCAGGAAATTTGAGGAGATAACTCTTGCCAGGTCGTTGATAAATAACAGGAATAAGCGCGGTGCCAACACTGAGCCTTGTGGGACAACACATTCCACCTCAATTGGGTTAGAGAGTTATCCCCAACCACGTACTTGAAGCCTCCGTTGATGAAGGAAGTTGCCAATCCAACCAAGTAGAGGATCTCCGATTCTGTAGCTCTGTAGCCGTTAAAGTAGGATGGGGTTATCCAGGTGGTCGAAAGCTTTGGAGAAGTCCAGATAGATGACGTCAACTCCGACCCCATCATCAGTCACTTCCGCCCAACCACGTGTAATCAGGAGATTGGTGGTGCATGACCGGGGTTGACGGAAGCCATGCTGCTTTGGTACCAAGATGTTGCATTTTTCCAGGTAGTCCATTAAAGCGTCAGCGATGACTGTTTCCATCACCTTTGAGAGCGCAGGGAGCAGGGTCACTGGACGATAGTCTGTAGTATGTTAACGACAACCGCCTTTAAAAAGGGAGGTGATAAAGCTACGCTTCCACAAAGTGGGGACTTGTTGTTCATCAAAGCACCTTTGGAAGAACTATGACAGTGATTCAGCTAGCATGTTGGCCACAGCCTTCAGTGCCTTCGGATGGTTACTGTCTGCTCCCGGAGAACTATGCTGCCGCAATGAGAGTAACGTCGTTAGCATAAATGATGGGTTGAAAATTACATGTGTAACAACTGGAGTCGATAATTTGCATGACACTAAGGGTGAGGTAGAGGCTGCGAGTTCGAAATTTTGGATGTGTTGTAGACGCAGGGCATTAGCTGCTTCTTCAGCGCCTTGTACCCTATCGCCTTTCGTGAAAAGTGGAGGGATTCCATTCTTCAGGTTACGAAGATTGTTGACATGCCTATGTAGCAGTTTGTTGTTTGCCAGGAACCATGTGGCTAGGCACTGTTGATAAGTTAATTTATCCTCACGGACAAGTGCAGTGCAATGGTTGCGATGGGTCAGGAAATTGATCAAAGCCTCTGAATCGGGTTACTCTTTAGGCAAGCCATGCTGCATACCTTATCGCCAGGCATTTTCAAGTCCTGCTCCTTAGAATGAAAGGCATTTTTACAAAACGAATGGGCTTAGTCTATGCCGCTCTGTGAACGATGTCTATGAGTCTCTTAACTAACTTTAGCCAAACCTTGTCAAGGGGACTGCTGTCGTTTTTGGATTTCCCAAGCAACTGCGTCGTTGATTACATTCAATACATGGTAGCTTGTGATTTTATGAGTTTGTTCCGAGTGTTCAGGTAGATACTCTGCATAACACACGTAAGTGAAGATTATTACCACG
The DNA here is from genome assembly GCA_944474145.2 of Dicrocoelium dendriticum. Taxonomy (NCBI): domain Eukaryota; kingdom Metazoa; phylum Platyhelminthes; class Trematoda; order Plagiorchiida; family Dicrocoeliidae; genus Dicrocoelium; species Dicrocoelium dendriticum. The sequence goes on from CALYDF020006349.1 coordinate 5,506, forward strand.
TGGTTACTGAAATCTAATGGACTATCCATCAATAGCTCGTCAACCATGAGCTCTTAATTCGTGAGCACAAGCTCCAAGTTGGACGGCTTGTTTGCTGTCCTGAATCAATTGGGCGTGGTGATATTATAGTACAATGAAATATTAGCCATTAGTTTGTGAAAGTCTGCTTTGAATTGATCACTGGGCGATGCCGAAACCTCCAGATTGCGTAGATTGAAGTCACCGGAGATGAGAATGTGGCTGTACCTTGTGCGCGTTACTCTGTTTAGGCCACGGATGAAGCAGGAATCCATTTCCGGTGTGGACGTTGGGGGGGGGTAAAGGACAGCTACGAGCTATGGCTCGTTGTGCCTTGGTAGAAGGAGGCACCACAGCGAGCAGGTAAGTTGTGTTTCCCGATCATCAACTATTGCACATTGTAGATCGCTGCGGTAGTAGATTAGAACCCACCTCTTCTGCTAAGGCTGTCGTTCCGGATGAGTGACTTTCAGGCTAACTTCACCTCAGCATCAGTCACTTCTTGATGCAACTAAGCTTCAGTAATAGAAATTAGGTCCCAATCATTCGCAACCCGACGTAGTCGAAGTTCGTTAATTTTACTGAGGAGCCTTTTGGCGTTAGTGTACATATATGAAAGTTCCTCAGATTTAAGAAATGTTTCGGAGGTTGTACAATCATACGTGAAGTTTCGCCGACCAGTGAGTGACTGGCGACTAATCGTTTTTTCGACGTGTATTTGGTGAAGGGTTTAACGTTTTATTCATCGCACGTGTAGTTAGTCCCGTGTATAATATCGACGTACAGTGTAAGGTGTCTGATCAATATCACTTTCTACAGGTTGTATGGGCTCATTCGACAAACTACTGGTGCGTTGTTCTTTCATAGATCCTAACGCGTTTGGTTCTTTGAGTGACATATCATCTCTAGGAGGCATATCGCTGATTGCCTTCAGGCGAACCTCAGATGGTAGCCTGCAACGGAACATGTACCAGCTTTTTAGCATCCGTGCTACCATATGTTTAGACTGATGTACCACGTTTAACACCCTCAGGCCACCTCCTTTTCGTTTGGTGAGGTACGCAGTGGTGACACGGATTTCGCTAAAACATCATCCAAGCAGTGTTACACAAATACGACACCACAGTTCTTTAGCATTGGTTGTTATTTCATGCTGATCACATGCTTCAGTTTCAGGAACCCCGTGAAGTAGTATGGTTCTGTTTGAAGTTTTCTTCCTGTATTCATCTAAGATGCGATTAACTCAATAACGCTCGCTCCGTGAAATGCCTGGAAAGATACAGATGCAGCAGTGTTCAGCATTGAGACTAACTTTCGACAGTAGTACTGGTTCTAATTCAGTGAATCAGTCCAGTACAACCCGCAGAAGGCTTGGATCTCCGACATGCTTGGAGTTGGAGTATGGTGTAATACGCACTACGTGTACAGGTTTCAGTACAACTTCGGTTAGGTTGCCTGTCACTGTGGCAAGCCACAGGACGCCTGCGCCTACAGAGGGACCATGGATGGCTTGCGCTGCACCACCCACAGCTCCAACCACATACCCCATATCCAGTGTAAACCCGAAGGAATAAGACCGGGAGGCATGCGGATGGGAACCACGTTTCATCAACGGAGCCGGCCCACACTCCTTCACAGGCAAACACAAGCACGCTGTATTTGGGGAATCAACCGCACACAAGGCGGTGGCTGGACCGTAGTCCGCTCCACACTGAGTGCATGGAACCGCTCTTTGAGCCTAGCACGGCCACAAGAACCGTGCACCCCGTCACCTCCAGCAACGACCAACTGTCTCCTGGAGCCAGTATGAACGATGTAGTGGGTAATAGACAGGTAGGCACCTTGTCAACATGCACATCAAGCGCAACCATACCAGGGATATCAAACAACAGCCATTCAATTTAAACGACAAGCTGAAATAAAATAAATCCAATAATGCATACAGATACGGTGGCATAACTCTTCGCTAAATTACCATATGAAGTAAGTTGGTCAGCAACAAATCCGTGATAAGTAGCCAATGTCCACAAGTTACTTAAAATGCTACAAACGCAACAAAATTACCGAAGATAAGCGCAATTAGTGTAAGCAACGTGGCCAGTTAATAGAACATTATTCAGGGAGGCAGAACAAACCAAATAAAGCGGAATGAAATTTATCCACCTTAAAAAGACCTAGTTTAAGTGTAAGTTGGTTTAGCCCAACTGCGGTGAAGAAGCATCAAGAATGCAACATCAGCCTCAGCATGGGGCACAGGTTACTAATAATATCCCACTATTTGTGTTCATCCAACTGCCTGCCCATTTTTAATGTCGACTTCGATTCCGGGATACTTGAGCACAGTACGTTCAGTACAGGTAGTTGTTTTTTTAAAAGTCATTCTACATGACTCGTTTAGTGATTGAATTGCTTGAGATGTACCGCAGGAAACCGGTGGTGCTTGTGCTATGAAAACTCCGCTACGCTCCGCAGTTTCCGATGCATTTGGGTGTTGTTAATTTTAAATGGCGGCCCTTCCTGGAGGCAACGGTAACCCAAATTTCGCTAGTAACGGCTTGCTCGTTTTCTACGCACTCTGTCGGGAGTTTAGAAGTAGCTGTATGTGTAGTTACTCCGATCGAACTGTTAACCGCTTTAGTAAACTATGAGCCATGTGTGGTATAGGGACAGTTTTTGATCTTCTGGAATCTAGGTGCAGCGTTCCTTCCGGTGTTACTAGTAGCTCTTGGCGGAATAGGAGCAGCAAACAAGGGGGAGTATTAGGGTGCACAGTCCGCTATGCTTACCCCAATCGTAGTGACTTTGGTGGTCATCATTTTGTCAAACTTGGCTGGTAGGAGCACGCTTTTTATCAGGACGATCGATATGCATTCCACACAGCACCATAATGAGTCTCTTTTGTTTATAACTTGGCCTGACTAGGTTTAACTCGGAGGCATTTAGAATAGAAGAACTTGCAACAAATACGACACACAATATCCGCCTAACAAGTTTGGAGCATGATCCACATAGGTCTAAAGCCTGTGGCGCATTAGGCATTGCGCTTGTTGAGTGAATTTTACGAACCATTTGAACGACTCATCCTCTATGGTAAAAAATCGTTCTGTTATTGAACATGTCGGTAAGGTCACAGTGTTTACGTTGCAGTTTTGTGCTTTCAGACTGTTCTCTCTGGCGTGCCAGGCAAATGTGTCAGCTTGAATGTAGGACAGAATACACGAAAGTGTGTTGAGAATTTTCGTAGTTAAGCCTATGGATCGCGTCGGGTGAATTTGCTTTGAGACCTGTAGCTGCACCAAGCAACGCTGGATTTGAACGCGTGACAGTTCTTTCAAAAGCGGTTGAAATGGTCCGTCGAGTGAGGCAAAACATTGTCACCGATGGTTGGAGTCAGGTGGCTTCTGCTGCTTCGATATCGGCGAAGCACTGTCCGGAATTTATAAGTCAGGGTAAATGTAGGATGCCATGGAGTATACTCGGGAAACTGGTATCCCAGGGTAGAGCTATAAATGCACGACGAAAAGTATGGATCCAAAAGGGAGAGGCAAAATGTCGCTGAAGCGCAGCTATAAACCACGAGCACACAAATGAGCGATTAGCAGGCAAGTTCACTCAAGGTTACGTAGAAGTAAGACGTAGTACAAGCAAGGGCGTAGTGCAATCTGATACACTTGCTTCGACAAATAAGATCTATTGTTGATGACGCTTTAAAATTAAGGTATTTACTAAGACTACGGAACGTTACGTACATATTTAATTAATAATATTGTTGGAGATATTATGGAGGAAGCAACTTCCGGGGGAGCATGCATACAGTTATTAGTTGATAACAAATCTGTATTTTCTCTGAGCTAATTAATTTATTTGTGCAGTCACTAAGACAACGTAGATCACCCATAATCAAATTTTGTTGAAGCATGGAGATGTATGCATTTTTTATATGATGTATGGTCTTTCTATTGGATATGCCTTTTAAACTGAGTTTTTTATTAGGGCTTCCTTATTTGAAGAAAGTTATTTCATAAGACACGTAGCTTTGCACTCACGTTGACGATTAATCTTATCGCAAAATTCAGCAGTATTTCTCATGTAATATATGTGCTCTATTATCCAGAAATGTATTTGTCAGGTCCACTTGATGAAGATGTCTGCGAAAAGGTAAGAGAGGTTTTGTTCTACAAATGCATTTCGATATTTACGGACAGTACTTTTAGCCCTATGTGTAGATAAAAATATTTTGCAATTCTCCGAGCTGCAAGCTTCGGCTCCAAAATTTCTTCACCAAGAGACACAACGTCATGAACGTAAGGCCGCCATAAAAAATGCAAACGGCACTGCGTTGTCTCATTTCTTGTCAATGTTAGCCACAATTACGCTTGCCATTCTAAATTGTTTTAGGTTTATACGTGTCCTCAAATGTTTAAAATCTTGAGATGATAAATTATTCCATTATTATTCACAATGGAAACAGGCATTTGTCATGCGCTAATATAAACATCGTGAGATATGCTGCTGAGGCATCGTAAAGGACAATCCACTGGGATGCTAGGCATTTGCGAGTACACGCAAACACTATAGTTATCATCCCATAGAAAGAAAATGTTGGTGCGTATAAGGACAGTTTAAACGAACACAATCATGCAGATGCAGGCTGCAAATAAGGTAAGCAAAATATGACTACTTTTCCACATGTTTAAAAAGAACAAAAGGCTTAAAATCTTTACTATAATTTTCCTACTTTTAGGTAAAACATTCTAACCTTAGAGCGCATCCACAAAATGTTAGCATGCGGTGGTAATATTTAAATTATTTGTAAGTTATGGGAAACATGCAAATGAATAAATGAATTTTAGACCAGCACGAGAACTGATAGCGCAATCAAATACAATGGAGGTGAACTTATCAATACTAATATTCGTGCCACAAACATAGAATGGAAAGTTCCTTCAACGGAGTGCTAAGGGAGCTAAATAACTGAAGCCTAAAAATAAATACAACCGTAGCTAATATTATTTAAAACATTATCCTAGTACCTAAGGTCTATTGAGATACTTAGCTAGAAAAAGAATGGTTAACAAAGGAGGCACAATGGTGGGTAACCTTTATAGCACAGTTCTTAAGTTTTAAAAGGAATCTACTCCAACTTCCTAGATGGTTGGTTTTTATAAATCAAATATCCCTACTCAGCAAGGTAATTTATAATAAGCCGTATTTACATTGGCACTTTTGTCGACAGGGTGACTGCAAGTATTTTCACGCTAAGCGCTCCAAGTTAACCGCCACACAATGCAAAAAAATATCACAAAACTACATGGTCAGCTGCTTTAATTGAAAACGTTGTATAAAATGAAAGAGAAACACAGTTTTAAATTTTGTTAGCGGGATACATCTGAATTTGTTAAGAGGCTAGTTTTTGTACTCGTAAAATGTACAGTAATAAAACTTGCCTGTACTTATAGGGCAAGAGGTAGGTGAACAAAAACAAATTATTACCCCAACCGCGAACACATGAGCTGTGAAGGTGAAGAGAAATTAAAACAGGCGAATGTGTTTTAACCGGGTGCCACAGCAATATTTAGTTAACAACATGACATTTTCTGCTATGCTGTTGTCTGCACTTGCAACAAGGCGCATGCATTTAACCGAACTAACAGGCTCTAATTTCACCTGAAATACAGCAGCACTTCAGAAATTGATGAGGTAATCACAGCACGAACACATTTGCCATGCAGTTCGACTGATCTTGATAAGCAGGTGTTAGCTTTAATGAACAACAATTGCCAGCAGCAATCCATGCGTACAGCGAGTACACCACGACAAAAAAGGGACGGTATTTTTAAAATACTAGTTGCAGCTTATATTCAGAAGCCCAGCAGCTGAGTAGATAGGTCATTGTATTTAATGCCCACTATTACCAAATGTGTCACGCTGACAAATTTTTTACACGTAGTTGTATTACTGCAATGTAAACAATCCAACTAGGAAAGCAAAGTATTTAATGCTGTGCGGAATGCCAAAGTCACAAATTAAAATGTAACATTTAGCAAACAAGCTTACTTCTAAACTGTTACGTATGTAGCATTGCCTTGTATACAGTTCAATCCACCATGGTGTCCACCTGTCCAAGGGGATCACCTGTCTACAGTGAGTATCCAAAATTATCCAGAACATTTTACTAGTTATATCCCTAAGCCTAAACTTGTCCATAGTAACCATATCTTCAAGGCGACCACTTTGGGTCCGTCCGACGAGTGGTAGCCTTAGTCAGGTTTGACTGTATTCGGTTATATGTATCTTGTGTGGATTTCACAACAATTTTGCTCTGAATAATCGTTAACTATAACCATGAGATTAGGTACTAGCATAACTTTTTTCACGTCTTTGCTTTCATTAGCAGATTTAAGTGTTGCATTCAAATACATTGTAATATATACCATTATTGTATGCAAGCAAATTTATGTTAAATGAGTGCATTCAGCTTATTTTGCGAGTGCAACTCAATGAAAGATTAAATCCCTATCTGTACATGATACGCCTAAATAATACAATGTTGTAGTGATATTCAACCTTTAAACCTTTTAACGATAACGCATTAATTTATTTTATTTCATTTAATACATTTAAGGGAATACTATAAAAAAGATTATTCGGAAATGTTTTCCACCTGTGATCGACAAGGATACATTAAATTGCCGCAAGCTTCAAGCAATTACTCTTTACACGGATTGAAATTTATTATACCGGTTTATTTGATTGACTACCCAAATTACGTTGATTTACATCGTAGAATGATCTACGCGTTCAATGATCAAGGGTGTAACTATAACGGCTTTGTTGCAAGTCTCTAGGGTAAGTTTGGCCATGGTTTAAGCTACTGCGTTTGTGCGTACAGCGTTTGTTGCCCACAATATAATTTTTATAGATATGGCATCAACTAGTCATATCTTAGTGCTACGAGGTGGAAAAGCTAAACAATGTATTTCTTACCCTTACAAATGTGAGGTTTTAAACCCTGCTAAGTCGCAGACTGTAATGGGATTCTCACCTCTGATGACTGAGTATACATAACACTGTTCGACGCAATCTGTTCCTTAGAGGTACCGGAGCATCAGAGTTTTCCCAGTTACTCATTGTGTTAAAACTAAACCTACTTTAGTACGGAGAGCTAAACGGGTTAAGTGAAAACTAACAAAATTACATTTGATCTAATTAAGTGCAGCACATTTTCCATATGATGTGCTGAACTATTCAACAAATTGTAGGGCAAGCATTTCAAGAGGTTTATCCTTCAAATATCGCATAATTTACTATGGTTATAAGGAAAACCGGATGCGTCTTACTAGGTGTTGTAGTAGCCGCAAAGGAAGACTAAATTAACCGCCACCTTAAATATACACTGATTTAGCATACATTTTGTGACAAGGTCACGAACTTATATTGCGGAATGTCTGCAGCAATGAGTGCAAAGAGACCTGTAAACGGTAGGTTAACGCTTGGACACAATAATGATAATATTTGGACTTAAGGAATAATGCAGTATTTCAAACAGCCGAGGTAAACAATATTATATACCGCATAGTGTATTGGTTAAGCTGCAGGAGTACATTCTACAAGGTGTACTTTCCAGTAGACGTTGAACGCTAAACAGGAAAGACTAATATTTTAATTTTGACTGAGTTTTCTTAAAAAGCTAATAATGCTTAGCTGATTTGGTAGCAAATAACCAGTCAGTAGATCATAGAACTAAATGAACTCATCCGCTGTCCACTTAACAAAATCAATTTTACGCCTACGTTTCTTGATATTTGTAAGTATTACTGGCATAATTATGCCAGCAACCGAGGGCAAGTTTTGTATTTTCCTTGTCATTGTCATTTAAATTAGTTTCATGTTTAAAGGTTTTGAATATAACAAGATGCTTCTGTT
>CALYDF020006350.1:0-13480 GCA_944474145.2 Dicrocoelium dendriticum
TACTTCAAAGTTTCTTCAAGCAGGATATAAGGAATAGAGATAGCACGCTACAAATCGAAAAACATGAAGCAGCTTAAGATCAAATTTCTTTCCTAACCACTACGAAGCATTGTGGAAGAAACTACTGCAGAATCTGAGAACGTGTGGTGCAAATATTGTTTTCCGTACTCTAGTTAACGGGGAATTGACTGTGAATAAAGTAAAGGATATACACAACATAGACTTGAGTCTAACCACGTTGTGTGAAGAACGGCCGAGCGCCATATAACAAAAGATAAGATTCTCTGATTCGAAGTCAACCCATCACTACCACTTTTTTATTTATGAAACAAACTTGTTCTGCACTTCTAACTAATATTCTTCCATCCGGAGGTATCAGTGAACAAATTACGAAGTGATTATCGAAACCCGTCTATATCACTCCACATAAACATTGGCTGCCCCAATCGAATTGAGCGTTGAAGACTAACGATATATATTTGCCGTCTATTCAGCCTATCGCGAGCATGTTAAATTTATTCCTGTGCATACGACAAGTTTTTGTTCACCGAATGAAACTTAGTTACTGACACTCCGCAGATGTTGCACGTTAACAGGAAAAGCAGTATTCTTTGTAATGAGCTATTACAAACAAAAATTGGTTTTCTAATTTTTTTATAATATCATTTATCATTAACAAACTTATGAATTATAACGAAGTTCACGATTATGTTTTTGAGCGCATCCTCTTGCTTGACAACCTCGTTTTCTATGCTAACTGCATCGATTTCAATAATCACTCTTGTTAGCTTTTCCCTATCAAAGCTTCATTGTATACTATGCATTTTAACCCTACACATTTTTCAAAAGGTCAGATTAGATAACATGAGATCGCTTCTACTTGCCTACACGTATAACAATTTACATAACATGTTTAAACGCTTTCAAGACAGACAGGTTTCTTTTATAAGTGATAACCTCTAATAGGCCCTTAGTCATCTTATTGAAATTCTTAATGCTACCTGTTTGTTATTGTGCTTAGCGAAGAACACCATATCCTGTTCCGTTGCATCTCTAGCTGACCTTTAGGAGAAAGAATTTGTGTTTCTAAGCTTCGCAATAGCAAGATTGTGTTTTTCTTAGTTAGGATCTTTAAGGAGCGCTACTGGACCAGTTTAACGATGAACCTAAGTCAGTAAAACAACCGATGCTACTCTTCGATAACCAAACTGAGTTCATCTAATTTAGAGACATAAAGTAGAAATTGCTGAATGCTCCTTGCAATTTGAACGTAGATTGCGAGACTGCGAATAAAGCTACAAAAGGTCTGGATTGATGCGCTTACTTACCTTGTTAATATAACATCTGAATTTAAAGGACCCGATTCGAAATGCAATGCAACACACCCACATCCACCAGCTAGGAGTATTTTCGATATTTTTCAAATCAACGTCAGTTTACACAAGCAAAACTCTTTGGAGGAGTCATTTTGTTCAGCTTCCATACATATATAAGAGCTTTGTGTAAACATTCAACACTTATGTTCTTCTTACTTCCGAACATCGAACTTTCAAGTACTCAAACCTTGCTGAAAGTAATCTTATTATTATTATTATTATGTGCGAAAATCGTTTGTAAGATGATTTGAAGGTTTTTATAATGAAATTGAGAAGTCAAAAATCTAAAAAAAATCATAAAGAGAGTGAGCGTGTGAACATTTATTAAAGTTTAGTAGTATAATCATTCAAATTTTTATTAAGCATAAACTGCTCTACATGTGGCTAACGTTTAGTGATATACAACACTTCGGATGGCAGCTTGTAAAATCTTAGTAATAAACGAGTACTTATGGAACGAAAGCTTTGCATGTTGTTCGGAAAAAGTGATTTTCATTTTGCAAGCTTAGCAAAAATAGATCGTTAGGCGCATTGTGGTACCCTGTACATAGAGCACATTATCTCTTGCAAATAACATCCGAACTGTGAGCCATCGGTTGCATGACATGTGGCTTTGTCCGAAATCCATCTCTGGCATAGAAGCGTATCAGGCGCAGGAATTTCTGGGTGATGAATAATTTGACCTAAGAGGTTCGATTGTTATAAATAATTGAACCATCAGACTCCCCAGTTCAATCGCTCCGAAGCAGTGACTTACAAACAAACTTATCTCAGACTAGAAATCTCCAACCGAAGCGTATCTACGCAGTCATATTGAGTTCATATTGTTGGGAAGCCTTGCGTTCTCCAAGTTCGGCCAACTTACTACTGATGCATTGGGCTTTGATGCAAAAAGATATAGTGATTCGGATCTTAAGAGGGCGTTCGCGCTAGTCTAGTTCCGGTTCCATTGTAAGCTGACCATTTAGAGATCAGCCACTACTCGTATTTTGTTGGGTAATTTGATCTTGAATTTTAGTCTGGCTGCATGGAAGCAAAGAAAACTCTAGCTTGCGAAGTTATCTCTAACGCTGGTAAATCAGTTTGGAGTGCAGCGTGTGTTCTTATGTTAACATTTCAGCACGACTGTGGAGATACAGCTTGTAACTTTGCTGCATATTCCAGTAACTCATTAAACAATCGTTGGCAACCCAGCTTTTTATTCAACCATTTCGGTTAGCACATCCGCCATTTCGTTGGAGGGCAGCACAGCTTTTAACATCTTTGGACAGCAGCTCTTGTAGTTTGATGAAAAAGGAATTTTCTTGAACGATTTAATAACAACCTATTCCAGAGAGAGTGCTTGCTGGATGTACCGACCATGGTTTTTGCCATGTTTTTGCGCTGCATAATCAGAATCCGGCAGTTCAAGAAAATCATGGAAAACATGCTTTTCTTGTTTTCGTTGTTAGTTTGGTTGCCATAGTTACCGATTTCCTTCCGTCGCCATTTTCAGTCATATGAGGTAGTATGCATACCATGCTTGATGAAATGCAACGACGACCTGTTGAGAGTAGGAATGATTTGTCATGGCGTTTATTTGACCTTAGCAGCTTGTGCGCCCTAATAGTGCAATTCTGTACTCTGTGTTACATTAGACGTATCCCATCACATTCTTGTGCTATCTCTTCGGAAGTACGCCCAATCGTTTCGGATCACCGGGCTCTATATTTTCGACACTCTGGTACAACACAAACGACTTCTTCGCCAGTCTATTCGCTAAGGCCAATGCGAGTAACTGTTTATTTGAGTTTCATCGGTACCTTTGAGATACCATTCGACAGTTTCTTTAAGGTTAACAGACAATATATAACAATACTGTGAACCACTCTATGGCATTGCTGCAGGCTTTCTGTCAACTCACATAATCACCATATTTTTACGTGCATTTCACTGCACAAAGCCTGTGTTATGTGATTTTTGCGACTCGTGCACGTACTACAGCCAAACCCGCTGACACAGACTTCGCTGACCAGAGCAGACAACTGAGGAAGCCCAAACGGCGTGACCAAAGCAATCTAAATGTGCATATCAACCATTTAACCATGGGCCGGAGAAGTTTGTCGACCGGGAGCCCAGTGAGCAACAAACCTAAGGTCAATCGTAACTCAGACAAGCGGGGAACAGAGGGCATCACGAAAATACGTGTTCGTTCTGTACCAATTTCTACGACGCAACAAAATGGAACGGAGCTATTAGCATAACATATTCAGATAGTCCCATACTTAAGCTTATGCGGACCCTTACGATAAGGTGTCCAATGTTGTCTGTTACGTCGGCAGATCAGAAGGAACTGACCACGGTATTGGGAGGGACAATTCCAGAATTCGGGTTACCGTTTTATATATTACGTAGCCCGGATCCCAGACATGTTGAAAAGCAAAAGATCTCCAGCAACAGTGCTGCACAGCCTAGCGAGAGGCAAGCACCGATGGTGACAAACAACAGTAAAAACAGGCCGGTTGTACGGTCTCCCAAGACTCACGAAATGCTGCAAAGTATGCAGAGTTACTCACAACTTACACGATCACCTCCGTGAATATCTGGTCAACAACACTTGACTCCTACAGATATTGTACCTAACGGCCTTGCACGTAAATATTCTCGTTGTAGATTTGGCCTGTCTTCCACGGAAGACAAGCCATACACTTTAACACAACAATCCACACAAGATATGGCAGAATAAAGCAATACTATGCAACCAAAAGACGTTCACGGGGATATGTTCAAACGTCCCAAGGCCAAAACGTAAATTGTTAGAAGGAAGACAACCTAAGGAGCAAAACCGCTGGGCTGAGATAGCATGTGCATTCCGACTGAACGTTCTCCTAACCGGTCTTATTCGCCTTTCTCGAAATCCATCATCTCCGCATGTAGCAGATGCTTGGTTACTGCGATTACCACTTGGCAACACACGGGACCTGGAAGATGTACTATTAGTAAGCCACATTCTACTGGACCCCTCAGGACAAGCCGTGTGCAGAAAAGCGGAGGCGGAACTCTGGACCAAACATGTCGCGACAAAATGAGACGAAGAATGTGGTACCATTTCATGATGTACCAGGATTAAAGCGTGATGATAACAGCGAACGACGAAAGCACGACATCGAAACGTGCAGATACATCATAGAAATATAGAACACGAAAAATGTCGTCGCTTTTGACTTCACTCTTCCAGTGATCTCCCGAAACATCCACGGCAAATGGCCAAGAATTTTGAAAGTAACCTTGGCTACGCCCGAGATGGTAACAAGTGAGATCCAGGCGTGACATGACAACATTAAACTTGGGCATCCAGAGGTGCGCTCAAGACCATTTATTCAAGAAGTAAAAACCCAAGTAACAGATGAGCCAACCTCGGTTTTTTCCACCTCAGAGCAGTAAACAGTAAAAATACACGTTTCCTAGAACGTCAGCAGTCCGGCACTATTTGTACCGGTCACTCACAGCAAACCGATCTCCTAATTTGTCAATAAATACTGTGCTGCTACAACGACGCTCAGGACCTCTACTCTAAGCTGCGAGAAGTGCGTCATTGACATGAAACAACAAATTGGAATATCAAAGCAGTGACTGAAACTTGGCTATCGAACGACATTCTAGATCCAGAGAATAAACTCAGTGGCATGTCCATCATTCGAAGTGATCGCCCATTTCTGGGTGGCAGTATTGTCCTCCGCTCTTGTGATTACCTTAAATTTGAGGCCCTTAACGAACATTGCTTTGTTATTCCGGACGAATGATTCGGCCGACTGCAGCTAGCAGGTCGAGATGTTGGATCCAAGAATACAAGGGATTCTTGCCTCTTAGCAGTTATCTACAGGATACCGAACTCCTCCGCAGACAGTGATGACATTCTGTTAAACGCACTCCACTATGCACATTCAAAAAAGTTCATTATCTTATAATGAGCGATTGCAATGTACCTTTAATGGTCTCCGTGTTCCCTAATGGGCCATCATTCAAATCGAAACTCCTTGGATTGATTGATATAACGGTTTTGCGTAACCTTGTGCATCGATCAACTAGACGTCATGGTTCCAACTAGCCATCAATACGGGACCTAACCTTCACAAATGTAGAGTTGATGCATGAGTCAGCCGCACACGACCCTCCTCTAAGTAGTAGTGACCATTTAGCTCTAAAATTTGCTTATGTATGTTATGACAGTATGGTAGATATAGACTGCGAAACCCAACGAACGATTACTGAATATTCCAAGCTCCACCATCTAGCGACAACCGTTGACAAGGGCCTACAGACTCCCAGTTCGGCGCACGAGGTTTGGAATGAATCGAAAGGTAAAGGTAACTGAGTTAAACAAGCAGCCTCAAAAGTTGCACCATTATGAGTATCAGACCGGACCAAGAGTTGAGTCCGTAGCAGAAGGAGTAAATTGTTGAGCAGAAGCTAAGAGTTTTGGTAGCAACATAAGCTAAGCCCATGTGATATCACATAGTAGGATTACATAACAATCTGATACGACTGCATATCACTTAATGGGGCAGATAACTACGATTGGAAGGAGAACATGATACACAATTTTGCGAGTAACAGCAAACTGCTATAAAGGTATGTGAACCATAAAAAGATTAAGCCTTCAAACACAAGCACTCAGAACAGCCAGTGACTTAACGACTACTGCTGTGAATGCCGCAAAGCTCTACTCCTAGAATTTGGTACGATGGCTACAAATACCATGAAACCTATTCTTTAGCAACTCCCAGCAAATGCCGTCAGATTATCCAGTGTCACATTTACTCCACAGGATATCGCGAGAAAGTTACAGTATCTCCGGAAAAACATTGCACCGGCAATCGACGAGATTTGCCCAAAGGTATTCAAAACTAACTCCAACATGGCAGTACATCTTGCAGCGTTTTTTAGGGTCTGTTTGACACTCATACGCTCCTACCTGATTGGAAATGTGAAATCGTCACTTCGAAATACAATGGCGGTAAGTGATCGGATCCTGCAAAATACCGACCTATTACTCTCCTACCTATATTTGTAAGTGTGATAGATCGATAATCGCAGATGATCTGACGCAATATTTTAAACGTCTGCAAAAAATTTCCTATCTTTTACACCGTTTCAGGCGCAGACGAGCTTGCATCCCCAACCCACTCCTTATCCAGGATTAATGGACCAGAGAAGCTGATGAAGGAATCACCGTAGATGTGGTTTATTTATATTTTTAAAGCATTCGACAAAGTTAATCACTTCGTTCTCCTCCAAATGTTCTTGCCTACCGTGTCAGCGGTTCTGTGCTCACTTGGTTGGAACATTACCTACAAAAGATTACCAAGAATATAAGAATAGACACCAGTCACTCTGAAAGCCTGTGCGTCTCCAGTGGTGCACCGCAAAGAGCCATCCTCATTCCGCCACTATTTTTAGTTTACATAAATGACCGGCCAGAAAGCCTTTTAACTCCGGTGGAGATAGTTACAGATGATGCCAAAATTTGGGGAGCATTACCCTTAGCATCGCACCGTGATTATCTCTAGGACGATCTAGACTGAATTAACGATATTGGTAAAAAGGAACCAGCTATTACTGATCCCAGCAATTTGCCATTTGGCGGTGCTTAGCATCTTCAACAACACGTATCTTCTGGGACATCACGTTTTGCAACACGTGAATAGTGAACGAGACTAAGGTATCCTCGTCCAAGACAGTTTTGGCAATTCGCTCCAATGCTCGAATGCAGCGAATATGGCGAAGTTGAACTTGAAGCTTTTTGAGGTAAGCTATCGGCACATTTGAGCGACGGTTAGTACCATTGTTGATCGACACCTACCTTTGTCCCTATGTTGTACATGGATTTCAAGCCTGGCGCTCATGGTTAAAACAAGGTAGTCGTCTCTTGGAGCAAACCCAAAGAAGGGCTACCAAGGCTACACGTAAAATATCCTGTTAGGAACCGCGCCTTCGTTTACTTGGTGTCTTCTCCTTAGAATATCGACGGCTTCACAGGAATCCCGTCCTCACATATTGGATACTAACTGAATACGAGCGCCGATGTGTATCACCGTTGACCATAGCCCTTTATAAAGATTGTCAAGCCCAGCACCATAAACTAGTGACGCAACACTTTTGTTTGGATTGCAAATAGTATTTTAACTCTCCTAGCATATGTTTACGCTGGAAGGCACTACTAACACATGTGGTAAACGCGTTAGAGATGGCGACATTTGAGAGACTTCCGGACGTCCTTCTTAGTGCTAAACGCTACACAACAGTTTAATGAAGCGCAATAAATTGACTACTGATTATTCACCTTGCAATTTGGAACATATTTTATGTAATGTATTTTCGCATTTTCCATATTGTGGCTTTTGTAAACTTATGCTTTTTATTTCATCATACACCACTGAACTGTTCATTTATGTGCTCAATATAATGCAGAAAATCTTAGGGTGACGTGCTACGCGTCCCAGAATAGTGGGCTTAGCCTGAATACCAGCTGCATTGAAGCTGCAATTCCACTGGTTGAGATACTCTCGGAACTTGCTCTTTATTATGTCAGATATTGTCTCGAGCAAATTAGAGCACACGGAAGTCAATCTGCCGGGTATGTTTAGCAAATGTTGATTTGATAGTTGTGGCTAGTGACTTGCAGTGGTTAGCAACAATAAGGTCGGTCACGAGTGCCGCGTTCCATTGCACCAGCTTGGAACAGAATATGGGCATGCGAGTGTTGATCCCGGTTTTGCCCCTCACCAGCAAGTGCATCGCGTAAAGTCGTGACCTTCAGTGAACTAGCGTTCTGAGTGTTCACTTGTGCACTCGTGGCTTTTTCACTGTGGCTCAGGGGAATTATGTTTTACATCTTCGGATTTATACTTGTTCGTCGTGCTTTTAAAAGCTTCATCCTGTGATACTATTCGCTCGAGTACACTCCTATGTTTCTACATTTACCCTGAATTCTAAATTCCAGGCAGTGTTTCGCCGATATCCAAGTGCAAAAAGTTGCGTAACCCTAACCATGGGAAACATTCTTTGGTCTCACTCGATAGACTATTTCAACAAACATTGCTAGGCGCAGCTACGGGTCTCAAGGCAAATTCACTTGGCGGGATCCACAGGCCTAACCACGAAAATTCACCACCACATCTTCCTGTAAACTGCTCCACCTTCACGCAGACACCTTTGACTGGCAAGCCAGAGAGGGCAGCATGCAAGCACACGACTGCAATATGAACATTATGACCACATTTCACGAACACAATAGTCAATCTAATGGTCAGTAACATTTGATTAACAAGCGCGATGTCCAGTGTGCCACAGTCTAAAAACCTATGTGGATCATGTTCCAAGCTTGTTAAGGGGGTATTCCGTGACGTAACTGTTACACTATGTTTCATGCGAGATACCTCCGATTTAAATCTAGTAATGAAAAATTGTTAAACCAATCAGAATTTCTATGGTTCAGTGTGGAATGCACATCTATCCCACTGATAAAAGCCTGCGCCTATTCGACTTAAGACCAGATTCTTGCCAAGTTTGGGGAAATGGTGACCACCAAAAGCATTACGGTTAGCGTAGGCATGTCGGACTGTGCAACTTAAGCCACCCAAGTAGGTGCTACTCCTATCCTTTCATTGTTTCATGCAGTTTCAGAGCATTGTGATACGGACATACTACAGGCATGGTGCTAATGTGAACATGCTGACTCAAAGCGTAATATTCATCGGGATTGTAAAGGAATGCAATGCGCTTGTAATTGTGTGATTACTGTGCACGTGGTCGGGGATGCCACTGATCTGCTGTTTCTTATTGACTACTATCGTCCACTCTCAGCCTGCTGAGAAGGATGCACATCTGAAACTGCAGAAGGTGATCGTTTACGATATCGCATCCTCGAGTCTAGCTACACGTCATATCACACATAACTGAGCCAAGAACTGTTTGTGTTCCTCAGGTTGTTTCACTAGTTCTCGTCGGATTGCTTCTGCTGCGAGAGTACGACAGCCTAAGCTCGATCTTCTGCGAGACATTACTAAGGTGAACTAAATCAGACTAATAGCACTCAAAGAAAAGAAGAAAGTACTATTAACTGACAAAGCAATGGAATATAGCATAGCGCAAACTAAAAAATCAAATCATATTTTAAAGTACATTCGATGTATTTGTATTCAAAAAGGGCAAACGACAGCGTATTTCAACGGACTTTTCAATAAAAAGTAAGAAAAAATCATTAAAAATGAACTGAAAAGCAACAAAAATATAAAACTTTGAACAGTACTCATGACTTGAACGCTATGTTTTCAACACAGCTCAGTTTCAACGCTGTCACACGAGAGTCATAGCCTTTGATGATTGTCATCCAACTGAAACTCTCTAAAACTATCCTTCTATTCATAATTAGTGCAAGTAACCAAATAACACCTTGTCTCTAAAATATTTAAACGTCAAAATATTATACTAAATTGACATCTGCACAATAAAATACATATATGAACTTGATAGTAATCGAGTACAACATTGTGTAAAAATTTCGAAGCCGCCGGTAAAGACCATTTGGTGATTAACTTGCCGAAAACACATGGGGATTTTCATTTTTATTTATATAGAAGATATTCTCTGCTATGTGGGATTTATGAGTAGATATACCGCTAGTTATCAGCGCTAAACAAGTTCGTTACGGACGTTTCGCGACCAATGCAGTGGCTTGGTCAACGTGCTGCTGTGCTTTTGGGATCCCTTCTGAATGTGCCGTGACAATCTGATTGACCACTAGATGACTTTCAAAATTGACCTTTTGCTTGATTGCTATTAACCATAGCCCATTGGGTTTTGCGACCTGCTTACTTTCTTAATTTTGTATTTGCAGGTAAAGCAAATAGATATTGTTTCTCACTCTGAGCCTTTTATCAATACGAATGGAAAGTAGCTTCTCCCAAAATTTTGTTGACTTACGAAATTTGCCCTAGACCGCTGAGCTGATATCAAAAAGATGCCTTGGCGCAAACTTTACATTATGCTACCGAGCATTAACGTACGATACCGACGAACAACGCATTCATATATGCTAGCAAAACTGCGTGCCCATTTTAACTTTCTGTTGTCTTAATTGTCGGAAGGTATATTCTTCGAATAAAGTAGGTAAGGGAATAATTCATCCAAACACACTATTAGCTACTAACTACACGAAATTTGATCAATACACCCTAAAATGTTCGAAACACACATGTCATCCAGCAGAGGTTGTTCAATATATAATTACATTCCAAACCAATAAGAGCGATGTGATTTAGTAGAACACAAACCAGCAGCTTTGGTTTGGCGATTATTTCGTTGCATTATGTAATGATAATAAAGAAAGCTTTATTTAATGCGTTATGTATTTTACAAACTGTTTATATATAATATTGTTAAGAAACCGCTTGAAATTACTCATGTTTATTTGAATGTCGCACGTATTCGATTGAAATTCAAAAATATTTTAAGTCATAGTATAAAAATAATACCCGAAGATTCTCGAGAAGGGTTGCAGCACAAATAGTTATAACCGTTTTAAATATTCAGGATCATCTAATCGCCAAACTATTTACATGGATTGGTAAACCAGACAGGTGTTCTCTCCGAAGGAACAGTGGCGTAATCAGCAGCGACAAATTTAAATGACGATTCTGTTCCAAGCAAACCATTTGCAAGCTTTTAAAGCTTGTCAGATATATATTCGACCTAAACTATTTAACCAAATATCATGAAGTTATTCAAGTGAGCAACTTCATCAGTGCAAAAGGTGTTTCAGAGCAGTATATGCTAATGAATTACACGTGACAAGCATTTAATATTTGACTTTCGTAGATAAAAGGCAGGTTAACAAAAAGAAACCACCTGGGACAACGACAATAATAATCTTGCTGCGAAATGCTGAGTTAACGATTTATCTATTTATTTTGTTGACTATCCTAGATTGTCATTTCGTGATGAACTCTCACCGCACAAAATCACATACAAATTTGTGCGTTAATAATATACTTGGTCCAAATTTGAGCAACCAAGGATTTTGCAGACAATATATGATCATTCATGATTTTGTGCTGGCGTCTCGCTTCGTTTGCACCTCTGTCCGGAGCCGCTACGATACCTGATTTCGTAATAGCGTACCCTTTACTGAAGTGTGTTTCAAGTTGTGATAATGTGTTGTCATTTCCGGCTGCTGGATTTAGATAACTACTGGTTATGCGTAGTGTAAACAACAAGTGCCATACAGGAAACCACATCTAACACATGAATATCACATGATTAACTGGAAATACTTGAAATCAAATTACGATCTTTAGACTGGGATGACTATTTTCTCTCCCCTGAACCTGAACCTATAGCAGACTTAATAAAACGAAACGTACTCTCGTGTCTAGGTGACTTTTGCCACATGCGTCACAGGCGTACATCTTTCAAAATTAATCCGTCCACTATCCCTTCGCGAATAATACGAAAGTTGAAGAAGCTAGGATATAGACTTAAAAAGACCAACAATTTTAGTCCATTAATTCAGCAAAAGCAAACACTTTCATCCTTAGACACAAATCGGTCCTTAAAACCTCTCAGAGATGAGACAAATACCTTAACATCTTGCAATAAATCCAAGGAAATGACTATACTATTCCAGTACATGAGCGACTTCAAGCATGACATGCCATCTTCCATTATGCTACCCGATACAACCTTCTTGCGAACTCGGCTCAGATGTGTGAAATTTTCAATGAATTTTTCTCATCGATTTTCACAGAGCCGTGTATAGTACCGATGGTAAATATCCCCAGTAAAATGGCAGATTACCGTTGAATTTTTTCAGTCGGACATAAGAACTCGCTGTGCGAACTAGCTTTTCTCCTGTCTTGGATAGAATACCGTCTGCTAGGCTCAAATTCAGCGGCCATGATATCCCTACATCGCTTTAGAATCGTTTTACGTTTTCCATGAAATCTTGGGTTGTTCCAGATGTGTGAAATATATGTTGGTTTCGCCCGGTATACAAGTGGCCTAAGTCAGTCATAAACAAGCTATCGGCCCATCAGCAGTATCTCCGTTCCATGTAGAATAACAAAAAGGGTAATAAAACTCAAAATTCTTAAATTTCTCTCGTCCCACAATTTGATCGATACTTCCCAGCACAGAGTCCTGTGAGAACGGCAAAGTATTACCTAGCAAGTACAAATCCTAACCTTCTTTACTAGTTTCATTGACTGCGGTAAGTACTAAATCACCATATTTCTTGAGATGCGTAATGCGTTTGATCGGGTACCACATGAAAAGATTCTATTAAAAGTACATTCTTTTGGTATATCTGGCTATTTACATTATTGGATAGCATCAAATCTTTCTGGTCGGCAACTGGCAGCTTGAATACTAACCAATACTTCCACGAGTAGAAAGTGCCAAGTGGCTTGATCCAAAGCAGTGTTCTAGGGCCTCTTCTTTTTCTGATGTACATTAGGATGGCGAACCAAATTTATTCGCAGATGATATTAAAATTGTTTATGAGATAGAATCGAATAATTTCATTAACGCGCTAGCCGACGTACAATGGATCTGCACGAGCTGGAAACTTGGAGAAGCAAGTAGAAAATGGAACTCTCATCAGAGAAGTGTAGCTGCATTTGTGCTCGGTGCAGTATTGCAATAAATTCTCTGATGCCAGTTGGCAAACCCTGTCCACCTGTCTCGCAATTCGTGATCTTGGGATACACTATTCTATCTCTTTCAATTTCGTCGAACAGTTACAGTACACGGTTTTAAAAGCCCATAAAGCAGGAGGGCTAATACTAAACTCGTTTATTTGAAATGAATGCAAAATCTAAATTGGTAAAATCGGTATACGTTACCTACTCGAATACAGCTCGTTGAAATACCGTAATATGAGAAAATATAATAGAAGACAAGTATAAAATATACAGCGCTACTTTACGAAGCGCCTAATGAGAAACTCTGGTATGACCGTTACTGTGAGATAAACACAAAACCTAGGGTTATAGAAACTAAACACTAATCTTAATTTCATGTGTGAAATAATCCACAAACGATTGTTTACCGCAGACATTGAGGTT
>CALYDF020006351.1:0-13484 GCA_944474145.2 Dicrocoelium dendriticum
GATAGATGTGGGCATACACCTCCGCTATTGTGCCGCAAAACATGAAGGAAATACATGGTTGGCGGCATCCGGTTTCGGATTTGCCTGTCACTGTGGCAAGCCACAGGACGCCTGCGCCTACAGAGGGACCATGGATGGCTTGCGCTGCACCACCCACAGCTCCAACCACACACCCCAAATCCAGTGTAAACCCGAAGGAATAAGACCGGGAGGCATGCGGATGGGAACCACGTTTCATCAACGGAGCCGGCCCACACTCCTTCACAGGCAAACACAAGCACGCTGTATTTGGGGAATCAAGCGCACACAAGGCGCTGGCTGGACCGTAGTCCGCTCCACACTGAGTGCATGGAACCGCTCTTTGAGCCTAGCACGGCCACAAGAACCGTGCACCCCGTCCCCTCCAGCAACGACGAACTGTCTCCTGGAGCCAGTATGAACGATGTAGTGGGTAATAGACAGGTAGGCACCTTGTCAAAATACACATCAAGCGCAACCACACCGGGGATATCAAACAACAGCCATTCACTTTAAACGACAAGTTGAAATAAAATAAATCCAACAATGCATACAGATCCGGTGGCATAACTCTTCGCTAATTTACCATATGAAGTAAGTGCGTTAACAACAAATCCGTGATATAAGTAAGAAATGTCCACAAGTTACTTAAAAATGCTACAAAACGCAACAAAATTATCGAAGATAAGCGCAATTAGTGTAAGCAACGTGGCCAGTTAATAGAACATTATTCAGGGAGGCAGAACAAACCAAATAAAGCGGAATGAAATTTATCCAGCTGAAAAAGACCTAGTTTAAGTGTAAGTTGGTTTAGCCCAACTGCGGTGAAGAAGCATCAAGAATGCAACATCAGCCTCAGCATGGGGCACATACATACATGGTTGGCGGCATCCGGTTTCGGATTTGCCTGTCACTGTGGCAAGCCACAGGACGCCTGCGCCTACAGAGGGACCATGGATGGCTTGCGCTGCACCACCCACAGCTCCAACCACATACCCCATATCCAGTGTAAATCCGAAGGAATAAGACCGGGAGGCATGCGGATGGGAGCCACGTTTCATCAACGGAGCCGGCCCACACTCCTTCACAGGCAAACACAAGCACACTGTATTTGGGGAATCAAGCGCACACAAGGCGGTGGCTGGACCGTAGTCCGCTCCACACTGAGTGCATGGAACCACTCTTCGAGCCTAACACGGCCACAAGAACCGTGCACCCCGTCCCCTCCAGCAACGACCAACTGTCTCCTGGAGCCAGTATGGACGAGGTAGTGGGTAATAGACAGGTAGGCACCTTGTCAACATGCACATCAAGCGCAGCCACACCGGGGATATCAAACAACAGCCAAACACTTGAGAGAGGGAGAAAGAAAAAGAAAAAGAAAAAGAGAAAAACTCGATTAATGCATAAGGAAACGGTGACATAAAACTTAATTAAATAGCATACGTAATAAGTTGTTTACAAACAAATCCTAGCTAAGTGCACGAGGTCAGGAAATATAGTTCACGGAATGCCACGAACACAAAAATGTTACGGAAATCGAATACAATTGGCTGAAGCGATGTGTGCAAGTTAATGGAATAGAGTACATGGAGATATTTATATGAGAAAGAAAAGCAGTAAGGTAAAAACTGTAAACCCACCACCTGAAATAAAGAGACTTAGCATGCAAGCACGCGGTTAGTAAATCGAATTCAGCGTGCCTACAAACGCTGCGCCGGCTCGTCGTAGTTCTCTGCAGGACCCGTCGTCGCTTCTGTAGTGGCCCCAAATGGCACAGCGCATGGCCCACTAGATGTTTATATGAGAAAGAAAGGCATTAGGAGAGAACCGAAAACCCACCACCTGAAATAAAGAGACTTGGCATGCAACCATGCGGTTAGTAAATCGAATTCAGCGTGCCTACAAACGCTGCGCCGGTGCTGCCTACGTTCACTGCGGGACCCGTCGTCGCTTCTGTAGTGGCCCCAAATGGCACAGCGCATTGCCCACTAGACATTTATCCACTAGGTGGTGGGTTTTCGGTTCCCTCTTAATGCCTTTGTTTCTTTCTCATATAAATGACTAGTGGATAAAAGAAGGAAATACATGCATACATACCTACATACGTATAATACAATACACAAAGGAAAAATAGATACAACAGTTGCATGCCAGCTGAGCTACCAGCAACAGATAGGCATCGTTCCGGTAAGCTTCCAGCCAGCTACTAGCCAAAAAGAAAAAAGTTATAACGTTTTACCCTAAGAAATGAGAGCGTAGATGGAGGGGAGGCTAAAGGGATGACGAGGGACAAAGAAACTCACAGCACAAACGCCACTGAGGTCGGCTCCTTGCCATGTCAGCAAGTGCATCCAGCCAAACGTGTTCACCGTCTTTTGGACCCCAACCAGGGAGCCGTGACGCTGCAACCGAGGCTAGCTCCAAAGTGAGGGACTTCATTCCCCTGGACCAAGTCACCGCTTGGCCACCTCTCCTCTTCTTCTACTCACATCCTCGGTGAGCAAATAACGCACGTCGAGGGAGTCGGTGGGCTGGCATGCGTAACATGTGGCCGAGCCATCGGAGCCTGGTGCGGGAAATAACGGTGCTGATCGGTTCAGATCTTTTTTCTGTGCCGTAAACAATGCGTCGAACACGCTTGTTACTCACGCGGTGTTCCCACCAAATGTGAGCCAAACTGCGAAGGCGCCGGTGGACGAACGTAACTAGCCTCTTCAAGTCCGCCGACCTTAGGGGCCAGGTTTCGCAACCGTACCCTGCATTGTACACTTTACCCTTCAGGACGAGAGTAATGTCGCGCCACCGCCATAGGTGGTGAAGGTTAGCAGAAGCACTTTGAGCTTTCGCCATCCGGTTCGTGATCTGGGCTTCGATACCAAGAGCTCTGATACAACTTCCCAGGTAATTGAATTTCTGAACGACTTCTAGCTGATCACCACCACGGGTCAGCACAGGGGCGAACCATGTCAATCTTGGAGGAATGCTTTGCATTTCGATGGTGCAAAACAAAGCCCGAAGTGGCTGACAGCCAGTGCTAATCTGTCCAGCGCGGCTTGCCACGTCTGGCAGCTGTCACAGATGAGGGCAATGTCGTCTGCTTACTCCAACTCAAGAAGTCGTTCACCTGAGAGTAGCTCCACACCTTCCAAGTCATGTAATGTAAATGCAAACTCCATAGCTTCGTCAATAGCGAAGTTGAAGAGGAAAGGTGACAGCAGGCATACATGTCTCACAACGCTGGCGATATTGAAGGGTGGCGACAGCTTGCCGTAAGCCCTCACTGCTCGTGCTACGCGCATATAATGCTTGGATAATATTTACATATTTCTCGGGCACACCTTTCCTGAGTAAACAATTCCAAAGGGCACATCGATCAACCGAATCGAAGGCACCTTTGATGTCGAGAAACACGACTAGGGTGGGCCGCCAATATGTGTGACGGTGCTCCAACAACTGACGAAAGGTGAAGATGTGGTCGATGCAGCCACGAGCTCGACGAAACCCGGCTTGCTCCTCACGAATCTGGCTTTCACGAGCGCTAGTCAGTCTGTGAAGAATTATGGAGGCGAGTAATTTGGAGGCGATGGAGATCAGATTGATTCCTCTATGGTTGCCGCATTCCGAGCGCGAGCCGCCTTTGAAGATGGGAGCAATAACGGAGCGGCACTAGTAGGTTGGGACAGTCTCCTGCTCCCACAGTTTCACTAGTAATTCATGTAACTCTTCAACAAGAGCAGAGCCTCCGAATTTGAAGAGGGCTGGAGTAAGACCATCTGGTCCCGCGGCTTTGTTCAACTTCAACAGTCCGGTCTCACGTTCGACTTCTGAGCAAGAGGTGGATCCAAAGGGACAGTCTATGGAGCAGGGCGATCAGTGACCGGCGAATTGAACAATTCTAGCCGATTAAATTGCTTTTCAAAATGCCCAGCCCCACGCGCCAAACAATTTTACATATTGTGAATAGGCTGCCCAATCTCATCACAAATTGTTTCACTAACACCAGGTCTGCTGCTGCCCCTTTCCCGGATCAGCCGGAATAACTTACGGTGGTTGCCAAGGGCAACGGCCACTTCCACCTCTGACGCACGATGGGACTACCAAGCTTCGCGCTCTCTTCAGGCTAGTGCGGAGTTTTGCCCGGAGCTCTTTGCGAGTTTCATTGTGCGCGCTTCCAGCCGGGATATGGCGGGGAGCGTGGGTAAGTTCCAGAAACCGATAAGAGACTCAATATCCATGTTCGCGATTAGACATACCACGTGAGGATTTGCCTGCTGCTGGTAAGATCTGGCGAACATGTGACCAGTGACCATCAATTGTCTCCAGTGAGCGATTACTCAACTCGCATGTCAGCGTACTTTGATACGCATTCAGAACAGCTAGCTTTGTTAGTTGGCTGATGTCGATTCGCTGCCAGCGTCGTCGTAGGCGTCCGCCAAAGCACATCCGCATGTCAGCACATACAAGTACATGGTCGGTGTCCACACACTTGCTCCAAATCGAGCGAAAATTCTAGATGCAGCCTTTCCAGCGGTAACTGATAGCAATGTGATCGATCTGCGTCCAAGGCTGGTGGGCGCCAAGTCACCCTCCGGCGGGTGCTGTGTCGGAAATTAGTGCTCGCAAGAAATAAGCGAGCATCTTCACACATATGAAGTAACCGCTCACCGTTATCATTATGGGAGCCTACACCGTGTTTACCTCCCAGGTGCATTTCATCAGTGGACAACTTTCCAAATTGTGCGCTCACATCCCCCACCAGCACAACTGTGTCCGTGCTTCTTCTGTGGCGAAGGAGCTGAGTCAGTTGGTGGTAGAAGTCGTTCTTTACCGAGTCATCGCTACAGGTTGTGGGCTCGTAGGCTGCGATAACGAATAGACACCTACTAGTCCCGCGCGACTTTGAAGCTTTGCACGAGCCAGCCAATCGGACCGCACACATCCGGCTACTGATTGGAATCCAATCAACCAGATCAGCTTCAGCCCGGGGACTCAGGGCAATGCCAACACCAGCTTGGCCAGTGCTCGAAGCTGCATCGTCATCGGAAAGGCGCACTGAGAAAATAATGTTTGCGTCACCTGGAGGGGATCGCAGATTGAGCACGGAGCTCGAGTCTTGCAGGCGGGTCTCTGATAAAGAGCAGCTATCGATCGAGAGTGTTTCCAATGTTCGGGCAAGTGCTGCCTGTTGACCGATCTGAAGCAATATGCGAACATTGAGGCATGCCAATCTGAAGGAGGATCGTGGGATCCAAATTGAAGCCGATGAACAGGAATGGACCGCTTGGTTGGACATGGGCTTGTCGACAGGAGGAGTGACGCTCCGCATTCAGATGTCGGTTGAATTTAGAAAATAAATGCCTAGCAAAGCATGTTGGGGGAGGGCCGAGAATCGGGGGTTGAAAACTGGGGGATATAAGTGAAGTTGGAAGGGAACGGTAAGAGTGAAGAAGCGTTAGATGGGGAATAAGAAGACGGGAAGGCTTGAGCGGTAGCATCCAAACCCCTATCCATCCCGCTCGATGCAGGAGATAGGGCACCGTTGATTATCCTCTGCGGTTGTCAGCGGATCAGCAATTTGTTTGAGGTAAGATTCATGGTATTGCGTGGGCAGGATACTGTCAGGTTGCCCAGGCCTAGACAGGAGAACGATTAGGGTTCTCACCCAAAGCCTTTGGTTCAAAAACCTGACCGCACGGCTGCGGGTTTGGCGGTGGGCTACAAGGAGTCCGTTTTAAGGAATAAGGAACCAACCCCAACCTGGAGGACCAGGAGGTTGATTTTGTCTGGCATCTAACCATTGACCAATCTGGTATGAGTGACTCTGAAGGTGCAAAAATGCACCACCCAGCATAGCCCAATGGATGGCTGAGACACACAAACCATCGCACCACGGTAAGGTCCAGGCTCATTGCGATGGGAAACCTGAAACAACCTGAAAAATTACCAGTAAGCTCCAAAGACTCTTGGACCAGTACCACTTTAAGCGATTTGTCATCTTGGATCAGAGGAAATTTGCTTACAGTCAACTTAAGTTTCAAGGGTTTATTCAAAACTATTTTCCACGTTGCTTTTGCTTTAAGCTCCATCAGTATGGCATGCTAAAAATTGCGTCACCGCGTTGTGCCCTCAGGACGAAAACAAAATTTGCGTGTGGAAGCGAATAAGTGCTGCATTGCAATGGTACTGAGCTCGCACATTGCAGGAAAGCAGCTAACTGAGCCTTTTGGTTAGGCACAAGTTCAAGTTCAGTTGGGTCCGGAACGATAGGATAATCCCGTGAATGTTCCTACTTATGCGTAGCAATAGCACGGGAATTAATAGATCTGCCTGCGACGTTGGCCCAAAGCGGAAACCGCGTCACATCCTGTCCAAATAATTACTGCCCACCTTTTCCTGACCAGCAGTCCCTGCCAGGACGGTTTATGCTAACTAAAAGAGTAAATGGTAATCTACAACATCTGGAGGGGGAATGTCAGCTAGAAAACGATAATACCAAGATGTGAGAAGAAACTAAAAAAACGAACGGAAAGTTAAAGATACAAGTTG
Source organism: Dicrocoelium dendriticum (assembly GCA_944474145.2). Taxonomy (NCBI): domain Eukaryota; kingdom Metazoa; phylum Platyhelminthes; class Trematoda; order Plagiorchiida; family Dicrocoeliidae; genus Dicrocoelium; species Dicrocoelium dendriticum. The sequence goes on from CALYDF020006351.1 coordinate 6,568, forward strand.
GTTAGGATAGTGGGAAGTTTTGGTACTGCCTCCTGACAGCATCTACCTGACGCTCGAAACCCCCAACCGTAAACTCCAAAACGTGTGCTCTGGAAGCGAGTTCCGACGTCCAATAACCCGGTGCGACAAGCGCGTTTCCGTCCTTACCCGGTCAGAACGCAGTTTGTGCAGCTTCAACCGGTGACCTCGGAGACTAGGCAGCTTGGCTGTACTAAGTAGCCAGGACAAGCCTGGACGGACCTTACCCGTTAAGATGCGGTAAGTGAGGAGCAAATTTTCTGTAGTTCTGCAGTAGTTCTTTGAGTACATACCCAAGCTAAGCAAATGATCGAGATACGTTTGCCCTCGGAATCCCTACACTAACCTTGTACCCACTCGCGAAACCCTCACCAGTTCCATGCTGTCCTTTACAAGACAAGATGGACAAGTCTGGAAAAACTACACTAAGTGAGGTCGCACAAAAGCTGAAAACAGCTTCACAAAATATTGGTCGTTAGGACGCCGAAGGAGCGGCAAATAAACTACATCATACGAAAAGCTCTACAAGCAGCCTTCCTCCGACTGCTCCTAGTATGAAGCAATGAGGTGTGGATGATACCTAGATCAACATGCTGTGTGATAGCAGGTAGATTGCACTTCCACCAACTACATAAAGCGCTGGGGACTGGCACCGACAATGCAGACGACAGACTATTTTGCCTGCTTTATGGGCATCATCCATATGAGTGCCCAATCCCAGAGCCTATCCAAGGCACTTTGATGTGCCTCAGGGCCACCAGTGATATCCACACTATTCCAGAGCTTGAGGTTATAAATAAATAAATAAATAAAAATTTATTCTCGTCATTGCGAGGCACACCCTCAAGGGCGTGATCACGTTATTACAGACATGTATGATCAGCAATTGCACAAATTAGTACAGTTTGACCAATAGCATGGGAATTTATGTGTGTGTTGAGATGTAAAACTATGTTCAACTGTGTATTTGGAAGGGGACATGTTGTGTGAGTAGGTAAATGTGACTGTGTGTGCTTTTGTTTGTTGTGTTCGCCATCAAAGAGGGAATCAATGGAAAGCTTTGAATCAAATGACGTCCGTGATGTGTGAATGATCCTCCGGAAAAGGGAAGAGGCAGTGACGTTATTTAGTGGCGAGTCACATCCGCCACGTCACAGTGTTGTTAAACGGATACTTGTGGCGTTTTATAGGGAGAACGCTTGCCAGGCGAAATCCCACCACATCCTGGAACACTGCCGCCGAACCATTTGCTGGAACGGGATTTACCCGAACCACCCATCTGGCACCACGAGGAGGTTGTTCGGCTAGCCAGCAAACAATAGCGACGGTACTTCAGGCGCCTGGGGTAGGTCATTGACATAGATTGCGCAAAGCAACGGCCGTAGAACCGAGCCCTGCGGAACGCCACTAGTAACAGCTTGTCTAAACGAAAGGCCACAACCCACTCGGACACACTGTTCTCTCTTCTCTAGGGAAGCAGCCACACAGTTAAGGGCGGCTCCAGATATCCCATACGACCTCAACTTCATTTAGAGGCATTGACGGGGGACAGAAGCAAAGGCTTTCGATAAGTTAACGTAAACCATGTCGATAGCTTGACCGCTGTCTACTGCCTCAGCCCCATATTCAAGGGCTACAAGTAAATTTGTCAGACACGAAAATCCCTTACGGGCTCCGTGCTGTGCCGCACTGAGGTTAAACTTAGTCAGCTGATTCTCCATCGAATCCCTGACCAATTTCTCAAACAACTTAACTTCCACGCTTTTCAAGTTAACAGGCCGGTATTGTGCGGGGCAAAGCTCTGTTACCGCCCTTAAATATCTGACACATGTTTACCTCCTTCCATTCCGATGGTAAAGCATAACTGTCGAGCGCTGTTGTAGACATGCATGTGAGAGGGCTGCTTAGCTTCGCGGCTAATTCATGCTTCAGCTTCGGATGGCTTGATTCAGGGCAAGAAGGTTTGGAAGGATTTATCCCTTGCAACAGCTAGAGGACTTGTCACTCCGTCCTGCCAATTTCAGTTCGGCAAGAATCCTCCGGGACTTTGTGACTCGCTCAACCTGAGGTAGAGAGGCCTCATGAGAAAAGACACCAGTATACTGTTTGCTAAGTATACAAGCATTATCAAAGTCGGTATGCCCATGGGTCCCGACCGCTCTTAGTAAGTCGGTATAGAAGAGTTGTACCGCGGAGTCTGTCTACGTAAGCAAAGCTCTTCATTGGATTTGTTAGGAGTACGTCAGCCAAATCCTCCACTTACTGAAGACGAAGCGTCCTAAGATGTTGCTTACATATATTTCTAACCGCTCGACAGCTTTCGTAGTTGCTGGTTGATGAAGCCGCTTGGTACTTTCGCTGGCACTCGGAGCGCTTCCTGAGCGGGTACTTACCTGTATGATCTACCCAAGGTGGCTGCACGCGTGTTCCTAGTCTCTTAATGAGTGGGATGTGGGGAGCAGAGATCTCGGTGAGGTAAGTCTTAAATATCTCCCGGGCTGTCGTAATAGTGCCAGCCACGGTGAGCACGCAAGACAACCCTGAAGCTTTGTCACGCACTGGGTTAAAGACTTCCCGCCAAATATTTGGGCATGCTAGGGTGCTTCACATCATGCCATTATAATATATTAAAAGACGTATAGTAGCATTTTGAAAGGATAATAAAAAATGGCCATGTACTACGTCGGAAGGCTGCGAAGGGCATTCGGGAAATTTGACCCAGCAGCCATCCCAATGATGCACGATGGCTACATGCGCGCGCATGTTGAATTTGCAATCCAAGCTTTGCAACCTTGGTTAATGCGCGACCCAGAAGCGTTAGAAGCACCACAACGAAGAGCAACGCATTACGTAAAGGGCCTGCGCTATCACTCTTACCACCGAAGGTTGAAGTTGCTGTGAATTTTCAGCGGACGCCATCGAAGGTTGCGGGGTGATCTCATATTAGCGTTTCAGATATTGAGTGACCCCAATTACCCATGCTACCAGTTGCTGAAACTTAGCCACAAACACAGCTCAGGGGTAACAGCTTAACATGGAAGGAACAATATTGCCGTCTAGAGTGTCGCAACGGGATTACTTTTCCCTTCGGGTTTGCTAAGCCTGGAACGCACTCCTAAATTCAGTTGTCGCTTCTCCTACCTTGGACGTTTCCAAAAAGCAACAAGATGTTGCTCTTAGCTCCCAGCATTTTGTTACCTAAACTCCTCTATTGAGGATTAGGTCAAGCATGCTTTGCAAAAGAATGTATGCATCAAAGGGACCCAAGTGAGAAGTGAGAAGTGAGAACTGGTGGGAAGCAGCGAGTAGAGGTTGCTCTGTGTAGCTGCATCAATCGTCGTTTTCGGACACGAACTCTTTATTTATCGTTTCGCTCTCTGTACCTTGCATCTGCAAATTGTTGGTCGAGTAATATCTTGAATTTAGACACTGTGTTGGCTTCTACTATATGCTGAGGCAGGTCGTTCCAGACATTCACCACTCTGCGTTCGAAACAGAGTTGATGGGCGACCCGCTTCAAATCCGGGACGATAAGTTTATACCGGTGTCCTCGCGTGCAGCTTTGTGTGCGCAGATGAAGTAGTTGTCTCAACATGGGGTAATCACCCAGATGTTATATCCGGTGCGTCATGATGAGTAAGTGATCATATTTTAGTTTTCCCATGCCTTACATCAATGCTCACTGCACCCCAGTGTCTTACTGAACGTTTACGCTCGATTTTTTATTTTACACCGATGTAATTTATCAGAGTATTCATCTAGGCAGAGGTTCGGTAGATGACCCAGCATATTTTGATTTCATCATATTCATCCCAACCATCCTACGGGACGTGTCAATCACTTGCTTTTTCCCGTGATAACTCATTGTACATTGTTCACTGTACAGCAAGGATGAGTTCAGTTTCATGAATGCACGGTTATAGTGGGCTAAAGTAGAACATCGTACTTCTGGTACACCTTACAAGTGAGGTAATAGTGGTCCATTCCGGATTCTTTGCGCGCACGTTTTGGTCTTTTTATCGCAAACACTAATATTTAGTGGGTGACGGGAAGAAATTTCAGATGGAACCAGCCTCTTCTTTCTTCAAACACATAGTGTTTTCACGAGAAAGCCAAGAGAGAAAGACAAGTGTGAGAGTAGCGGTAGGCTATCTGTATCGCTATGTGCAATTCCGGTGTGTGCACAGCACACGTGCCAAAGTTGGTAGCAAGAAATAAGTGATGTTAAGTCATCTACTGCTATATATTGCACATAAATAGTAGGATTTTGCTTGTCTGGCTAGATTTTCGTTCATTTGTATGGTCTGTGTTATGAGCGCGGAAAACGTAACTTTCCGCATAGCCAAGCTTTCCAAGTTGGGAATCCGTGGCTATATGTGTGCAGCAGGCGATGGACGGATGCGCAAGAGGTGGAGGTTGCCAGCCTTATGTGTAGTATAAAGAATAATGGTGAGATGCGCGCGCACATTTTCCCATACTACTGTCGGTTCTTGAACTTAAATGTGTTGCTGTCATGGGTTCCTTGGGTAGTAGAGAACACAAGGGTGATCTCTTGTCAGCTCTATCACTTCGCGATAATTGCTGGGATGTTCGTCATTGCGCAACGGAAGCCGCATGTGCCGTCGCCCTCGTATCTGAAGTAACACTATCCCGGCATATTCAGCGGGTATGAATCAAGTAGTCGTTTGAAGCTGTCCTCGGTCTGCGCAACAGCGACGGGCGGCGGTTACCAGTTTCAGTTATTCACAACGCTAGTGGGTAGGGTAATTATTGATCGTACTTTGTGTCCCCTTGGTCTGAATATTTTCCATCGGTGGACTCTAGTCGAATTCGCAACTTTGAGGTGGAAGAACTCCTGCAACCCCTTCCCTAGCTCGCCATTGAGGATACGTCGGGTAAAAATCATATCCCTGTGACGGCGACGGTAATCCATGGAAAAAGATCCAAAGGAGCAACATCTGAAACCTAAACCCGATGAGATTCACGAAGTGACAGGGTTACTGGAAAAGAATGGGAATTGCCGGGTTCTCCTAGATGGTGATCACGTTCGCGAAGCACCAGTTAAATTACCGCGGTTACGTGTTACTTCACGGTATGTTCGTAGACGTAACACTTGAGTTGTCTTTCTTTTACGCCTTGTTGTATACTGAGACGTTTGATAGCTACAGGGGGCCATACAAGCAATGCTTCATATAGTAACAAGCACTGCCTTTGTACACCCGCTGGTAATGCATGACTGTCTCGTGAAGGTTAGTGCCTTTGGGTCTGTTTATCCAGATGTAGCGGTGCTGTTTTGCCGTTCTCACTTTCTTCGCGACATGAGTAGTCGTTGTTCTCAGTTACTTGGAACCACTACGTTTATGAGAAGTTGGTTACGTCATTGGCTGCGGAGGTCAATGTACACACGACTCGAGGCCGTTCGAATGCACCTTGCATGTCATCGAGTCTCTGGGTACTGTATATCACGATTACTTACGGGAAACATGGCTGCCAGCACTTCATCTTGGACTGCGCATCAACAGAGGTGAACCTGAAGGTTTGGCTGTGCAAAGACTCGCCGCATGGAAAATGAGGACAAGCGGTTGTAGAGACAACACAGCGAGAAGTCATCGCCGAAACTGTTATTCACCGTCCTGGTGGAACGTGTTAATGCGTGCATGCAGAAGTGTACACTGGCGTTCGGTAAGCATAGTTTGCCATCGTATGTTCCCGTTTGTTGTTGTCCACTGCTGCACCCCTCTTGTTCACCTGCTGCAACACGCACGCTCTCGTCTTCTTCGGTCTTGGCAGAAGGTGCGTTTATGCGAAGCCTCCTCGCATGGTGCTACGTGGGTAGTTCGTTGTAGGAGAGGTTCGTTAACACAACGATGCAATATACAGGGTCACACATGCATATGTAAACTCAATCGTCGGTGGCGAAGCCCCTGCTCTAATGTTTGCTACGTTTATAAGCTGAGGGGGGAGAGTTTGGACGTTTCGACTGCAACTTGTCATTAGACAGTGCCAACAAGAGGTAAAGCGGAGCATGAACACTAGGTCATAGGTGGTTTCGAGATACAGTCGCATGCTAAGTCCGTGGAACTACCGTCTACGCCGGTGGACCGGGCGATGAAGTTACGTAAAGCAGAATAACTAGCTGCACAGCTGCGCATTCATTTGTATAGCGTGGGATCGACAGTCTTCACACTTGTTATGCAGTCTTTACAAATACTTGCCGACGTATTGTCCTTTAAGGCGGAGGTCACCATGTACTGCTCAACGCAGTATTGTAAGGAGCCACCGCCTCTAGATTGAATTGAAAATGCACTACGCCTGTAAGGTAATTACCAGAATATGTGAACGTTAACTAGGCTGCGGAAGTATGGTATGAAAGCTCACCAAGAAATTCCAGGTTTCAGATGCAATTGCACGGCTCAGTGAGTCATTTATGGTACCTCAAACCAGACCAGTTGGAGCCGCCAAAAGAAAGGCGCCGTTTGTTCAACGTGTGCCGAACGTAGCGCTTTCTACCACTTTGCCCACCGGAGCGAAATTTAGGCATCCACACAGCAAAACCTGCTCGGTATGCAGAACTCGGAGCAAAGGGCGGAAGCTGAAGAATGAGATTTTCGATTCCATTCCCAAAGAGGGGTACACCTGTGCTTCCAGAATGAGGTTGGCTTTCCCGAGAGCGCACACGTGGAGTGGGTGATATGTGATGTTTGCGAACATTGGTACCATTCCTGATATGCTTGCTACTGGGAACGGAACGTTTTACGTGTGCATATTGTGATAGACAAAACAGCTTTCCACAACCACGAAATGCATTTATGCAATAGCACTCAATGCAGGTAAGCATGCTGTTTTACGTACTACTGATTTTGTTGGGTCCCCCATAAATGGTAACCCCCGCCGACGTA
>CALYDF020006352.1:0-13539 GCA_944474145.2 Dicrocoelium dendriticum
ATCCGCGCTACCTGAATGCAACCCAATTTATTAAGACACATCACAAGGTATTCAAACTATGTGCACATATGCAGTTTACGGTGTGTGTAGTGGTCCGTTACTTCTTCAAAATATTTGCTTTTTGCTTTAGTTCTTTTAAGCGAGGAGCTTGTTATGCATCCTGTTTTAACCCGTAATGAATAATTGCTTCTTTACTCCACTGCTTCATACTTAAGACGCTCACCTTTCAGCCGTGTAGGAAAGACAATTGCTGCCGACTGTGATGGATACACTCAATTGAGAGTCTTGTGAAGGACAACTGCACCGTAAGGTCTGACTGAAGCTGCATATCGGTAATTCAGTTGCTTTCGAACTTGGAACTATTAGCCTCATTCACAGCCGAAATTATAAGGTCACTTGAAAAGACAGTTAGTTAATTTCAAGAACCATGTGTAAGTTATCATAAAAACTTTCTTATATTCTCTTATGTTATGTTTTTATGCTAATCTTATGAATTTGGTGTTTAACTCTCAACAAATAACTTGCTCATACGCTAACCTGATATTTGAACACATGCTTTTATCAGACACGAAAAAAGACATTTTTCACTAAAACGCGTAGAGGTTCAAAAAATGCATCAAAAGATTAATTTTCCCAAGTGTTAGTTAATGTTAGTAAAGAAATATTTTTGATTAGAAACTCTACCAACTTGCATTACGGTTACTTAATTCTCACCAAACCGCTCAAATGTAAGGCCATTGGGATGTCTGAATATTTTGGTCCACGCACTGCACATGATGTAAGGTAGTCATTGGACGCCAAGAATTAAAAGCAGCTTGTTACCCGAAGCACTGTGGGGACATGTTTGTTAGTATACGTGGTCGTACAGTATATGTGTGTAGGTCGTTCTACCCGTATGTTCCACAACACCACGCACTTCCCATGGAATGCCACGGAATTTATCGTTTCAGTTAGGCTGAAATACTAGCTGACGGTGCGAACAGGAGAGTTCTAGGCAGCCAACATTATTCAGTTCTGAGCACAAGTTACAAATCAGTTAGCCTCTTGCATTCTGTTCATCGTGTATGCTGTGGATTCTTGGATCTTTCAGACTGTCATTTGGATCTATATTTAGGAAATTATATATATATATATATATATATATATATATATATATATATATAGTGACTCCAGGTTGCGCTTTTGAGGAAAGCTAGGAAGACGAGATCTAACCGTGGCATTATATATTTTGTTTGCCTCATCTGTTTCACAAGGTATTGAAGCAACTTGCTTAATTGCTGATTTAACTTATTCTGCGTCCGTACAGTGAGTTGTTTTCCGGATGTCAGTTTTTCTTCGCAGCCTGTTGCACACTTGTGTCTGGCAATTATTTGAAGATTACTAAAACTCGTGATGCATGCTGTGCACATAAGTAGTTAATTCGTGGGAAACATTCAAGTTAAATGGAGTCTAGTTGTGTTTACAGTTCAAACACTCGAAAGCGCTTTATCTATCTTTCATGTTTAGCTGGGTTTCACAGGAGCCTTTGACTGCCTAGTCCCCGTGTGTTCACACGATTTGCTGCCGCATATTTGTTCATCCAGTTAACGTGAAATGTTTTCTTATTCGCACAATGCGAGTTTGACGCATCTGTATTGGTAGTCTGGCTGTCAAATTTAATGAACGCAATAGAATTCCTGATTGATAATTACCAGCATGTGGTCACACAAAATAATTCGGCTACGGTACTCGGGATACCAAGTGGATGCGAACAGTGCATATTTGTGAATGGAACTCCACCTACAAATTTCAGGATTTATAATGTTTGCATTCGTAAAAGTTTATGTATACAAACATCGAACGTTACAATAACGATGTTATTCCGCGAAAGTAGGCGCCATTCGTCAGACTGAAGGCTGAAGAAAATCAGCCACTCGTGACCCAGAGTTTTCGTGAACTTATTGGAATCGGACAGTGTTATGTAAACCAGGATTTTCGCCCAATTACTGCACAATCGCTTCGCAGCTTCATCTAACCCGGACGAGTATATACTTTCCTATATCATCAGATGGTGAATGGATTTAAACTAATGCAATCTACAGGTATCTCGTTCCTAAGAATGAATGCAAGTGAATTTATTACGTGTATGAATGTACACCCATAGTAACAAACTTATTATGAATAATTTTATATCGCAATTGAGGCTGGACTCCTTTTCTTCTTTAGCGGATGGATTATTCATCGAGAACCCCGGTACGCTTAACTGCATTTTAAATTATAGTTGTTTTAATGCCTGCTCTGTGAGTAAGCAACACAAGGTACACCTGGCTGGCAGCTGTGAATAGAGCCGAAGTTTTATCGCAAAAGGTATAAAAAGTCGGAACTACATACTAGAGTTAATGTGCGATTATTCCAAAAAAACAGTAATTAGAGCAATTGAGGTAGAACGAACTTTGGCAAATATCGGGTTGATTAGCACGCGCCTACGTTATCTGGTTGGTTCAAAACTCGCAGCTGAAGTGCCGGACTCGAATGCGTCAAGCCGTATAACTGAGGCTGTGGGCAACGAAGAAATTTGAACCTTGTTCTCACTGTGTTTTTTGGACAATGTAGGCAAATATATTTGCACATGTTTCGTGTGTCACTGTCATTAGCCAACTTGAATAGAGGCGGCGAAACCGACGACGCGTCTATTCAAGTCGGTCATGAAAGTGTTTTATGTTCCCACAAAGGGTGAATATGAAGCCGTAACACACCCGCTTTCAGCGATACAGCATGATACAAATGCAATTACAAAGGTGGGATAATAAACGGAAAAAACACGATACCACCATTGCATAACCTGGTTGGTTAGTTCCCGGACGACTTCCTTAGGCTCTAGCAAAATAATCGCGCTGGATAAGGAAGAACTGGCTAACGTTAAGCCGATGTTCAGGCATAAGCGACATGTTGTTCTCTCCATTTGACGAGGTTGACATATCCAAACTTGTGTCGTAAGTACTGTTGACGCTATTCTCTTGCAGGAACCAACATAAATGGACACAATTATGACACCAGGAGTCAGCGTCTTTACTTGACTAGACCCTCCAGAAAAGTACATTTAAATTCGTAGAGTGAAAATTTACAGAACACCCTTCAAGCCTCTTCACCATCTTGCTTCTTTCCTTGGGAAAGTCTAAATCCCTGCCACACGAATGATTGTGAGCTGTTAAGCAATCCAAAGCTGAAACTGATCTACCGAGCATTAGCTTAACCTTTGTGTTCTATTTACACAGCGAGGATTACCTCACAGCCACCCTGAAAGTAAGTTAGAAAAGACTTGTATTGTATCCAGCCATGATTATACCTCCTTCCCATTCGCCGCTTTTAATTGGTCCCGCTTTCCTTTTGACCATCATGCAAAAGCGGCAGCGTGCAATGTAAAGTTAACCGATGCTAATTCCGACACCTTCATTCGTATTTGCTATATTTTCCATTTCTTACTCCTCCACGCCTAGCATCAGTTAAGCCGATAGTTATGAGCTGATGGGGCAATTCAAAGCAAATACGCCTATAGGCAATTTCCGTTTTTCGTGGTGCTGGTGATCATGTATGTCTACTAAGCTAAAAAGGAAACACTACTGTTTGGAAGACGATTTTGTGGTACATTTAGTGTGATTGGATTGCGACGCGCACTCTTAATGTGGACCGAGATTCACATTGAAGTGAACTTGTGGTATAACGAGCCAATCGGTAGGTATAGTGCGCTGTGGCTACTGAGCGCACGTAAAGGTTTGTCTAGACAAGCAATTGCCGTTTCGACGTATTCATGAGTATGGAATTTTGATTTAATTAAGAGAGAGTTCTTCACAGCAGGTTCCAAATCAAATATTCGTCCATGTGCCCGAAAAAGCACTAGGCTGCAGTTTCAAACTGTTGGGTATCTTCAGTATTGAGCATTTAGTGGATCCTCCAGGATTCGAATCCAAAATCACCTAATATTTGTCGCGTTTCCCTCTGATCGTTAGCTGATGACCTACTGCCCTTTGTGTTAGTAGCAGCGTAAGCTGCTCGCTGGATTAGTGTCAAAGTACTAAAGACTGAAGAACACCGCGTGTGTGTAACACTCCTATAAGCTAGGGCAATGTTTACAAAGACGTTGCGTTGGCTTAACATAGCACGCAGTGTGAACTGTGTGAGTGGCACACAGTGCTATGATTGACTTGCGGGTTTTTCTCCCGGAAGAATGTCGGTCGGTAATGATCCCAAGACTGGAAAATTGTCCACATAAACAGTCGATGACCATGTCATGAGAATTCGTGCCGTGATCCATAGAAATCGTCCTCTAAGTGCACAAGAATTAATTGACGAGGTAGATATCAGCGTAGGACCATGCCACCAACTTTTGGGTGACAAAACTTAGATGTGTCGTATCAGTGCAAAATTCGTGCTGTGTTGGTCGATTGATGAGCGGCAGCAGAACCGCTTTGAAATAAGTAAAATAATGCTTGTTAGGGATAGTGACAATAAAAACTTCCTTAAGAACATGATAACAGGCCATGAGATGTGCGTTAATGGCTATGCCATTGAAACAAAGGTGCAGTCGTCGCATTGCATAGAAGAAGAGTCCTCTATTCTCAAAAGCACGCACGAATTGGTCAGAGATCAAATTGATGTTGATTTTGTTTTTTGACTTCAAACATTGTACATCAGGAATTTGCACCACGTGGTCAGATAGTAAATAAGGACGTCTACAGGGGAATTCTATCGCGTTTGATGGACGCTGGGCGGAGGAAGTGGCCTGAACTATAAGGAAAACATACTTGGATGTTGTGTCATAACAGTACACCGACTCAAGCGTGGCTCATCATCCGAAGCTATCTAGCATAATATCAAACTCTAATTATGCTCCGTCCACCGTATACTATGGACCTAGCCCAGCAGACTTTTCCTGTTTCCCAAACTTAAGGCCATGCTGAACAGGCCTTGCTTCCATACCATAGAGGAAATCCAGGACAATGTGACAAGAGACGTGCGCCCTGCCTCATCAACTGCGTTGCAGTAGGTATGCCAAATATGGAAACACCATTGAGAATTGTATATTGCCATTGGAGGGGACTACATTGAGGTGTAAAGTGCTAAAATTTTGTTCGGTGAGCAATAAAGATGTTATAGCAAAACGTTCGCTTTCTTTTCGAACAAACCTCGTATCTTCCCTTTCAGTACACTTTGTCCAGAATAAGATATAAGAAACTCTTTTGCTAAATTACATGTTATATCTTATGTTGTTTAATTGGTATTCACAATTGGTATCCACCCTTAATCCCAAGGAAATGAAAATTTGATTTGTTCCGTACACTAGACCTCACGTAGTATACTTTATCTCGCGTTGTTAAGAACTAAAACAGGCCTCATGAACAATGGAAGAAGTATAAAAAATGATTCGCTTAAACTTTATAACCAGTTCCTACTATGTGAACAGAATACAAGGATCATTTCGGAACCCTGAGCTGGAGAAGTGTTCTAATTATGGCAGTGCTATTTTTAAGTAAATGTAGATTATACTGAAGTTTACATGATATTTAATTGCAAATACATGGTCATGCTGGAAAGCCGCGTCTTGCGAAACCCACAATTCTATTGCCACTATCCTCATGGTGATAAATACCGATACTTCAATATGTCTACCTTAATATCTGTCCTCCAAGCAAACTTCTGTCATTTTGCGAGTTGGGAATCCAAGGAATGGTCGAGTATTGAGACAAACACTAGCACTGTATAGCGAGGAGAAACTCTCTAATCTTTTATGAATCGAAATATAATGGACTTGTTTAGTGTTTATGGGGTAATTCAACAAACATAATTCTAGCTTACTTTAAGTTAACGTTCCATTCGACACTGACCTGCTAGTGGATAGAGCTAGTCGGATAGCATAGATGGCTAAGTATTTTAGAATCAGAAATATTTTATCATATTACTGAAGCATAAAGAGTTCACGTAACTCTCTCAGTCCAAAGTCCCTCACTCCCTGTTGGATAGCTACTTGTCGATAAGTTGTGGCAGAATTGCGAATACTAATGATTCCGTCCCATCTGTAGCGGAACGTAATTGCAAAACAAAAGATATGTCGCAAACTTACAACTAAATGACCAATATTTAAAGTTCTTCATAAAATACTCTGTTTTGGTAAACATAGGCTGATTACGAATGGCCATCACAAAATGCTGCCAAGAAGAGATTCGGGTAAATGTAGAAGTGACTTGACAGTTTAATTTAATTGTTTCCATAACTTTGGAATATCATCTGAAATTAAAATTTTTCTGTTTATGCTTTTTTCATATAGTGGCGACCTGATAAATCACATTGCATTCAAGCAATATAAATGATTTACCACTGTTTTCAAATGAACTTCGTGGTAAAACTCAAGCGTAGTCAGTGGCAAGGAAGGCGAGAGTAAGTGGCGCAAGAAAACGTTTTTATGTTATGACAATGACAAAGACAGGATAAGTTGACTGTAGGCTTCTGCCTGTTTATATGCTGTTTGGGTCTGATCCTCTAAAGTCCCGGGAGATTAATTTAAGTAACTGTTTTAACGCGGACGGTATAGTGATGCATATCTGTAGATCTTCATCAGGTAGCAATGTTAGCATTCGCTCGTACATGTCGCAGCCTTTGGTTAAACAAATCGGTAAACCTAAATAAGAACATCAGTAGAGTTTTAAGGTCTGAAACCTCTGAGGGTAACAGATAACCGCTCTTACGGATTGGACGGCTAGCGGTTTTCTACTGTTCAAGGGCCGTAATATCTGTGAAGAGCAGCTTATGCATAATGTTGAAGGGGATGAGATTGTTTTTCAGTAGTCACCACCAAAATGCATATCATTGTAGGTGAGGATAACAAGCAAAATAACTCAATATCGAAAAGCGATCCATCACCAGGTTGGTATGGAATCGTTGGAGATTTTCCAAAGCTAATCCATAGTTTCCACCTAGCTGGCTGTGACTGATAATACAATACTCCATATCACGTTGTATGATCCTTTTGAATAGCACACGTTTTGTTTCAATTAGAAAGAAAGTAATAATATGAGTAGGAGTTATATTAACCAGAGAGCCTATTGGTGCGCTGATCACACATTCGTGCAAACTTGGTTTTTTCGCTGTTAGACTGACGCGTCGTGTAGCACATCACCACAGCTATATTTGTTCGCCTTGATTTTATAGCTTCACCTCGTGCTAAGATGTTCCTGAGAACACTATAACTAAACCTCACATTAACCCGAAATAGTATGCTCCGGGCAGTGTTTCAGCCACACCAGAGAGCAAATGCTGCTCATTTTCAATCGTAGAACCACAACTTTTGTCTCAATTGATAATGCATTTAAACAGCTTTCTAACACGCTCCCACTCGTATAAGTTTATTAATGGGAGCAGCTACATAGTAAGCTACGCTTTCCTGACGAACCCTACTAAACATTGAGGCAAGTTCACCTTGCCATTACATACGTGGCCGAGGCCGATCAATATGCCAAGTCACTAAGATCAGTCCTTCACACTACCGTGGAAATGAGGCACCGGCGAACGACTACAGCCAATTCAGCGCGCAGGGGACAGAAAGGCATCTCGAGCACCCAGCCGTGGATCAAAAAAGTATGGATCAACAGGCACAATACACAAGGCGTCGTGAAGAATCCTCCAACGAAGATAAAAGATAACTGTAGTATGGGCCTATCCTTAATGCTAGAAATTGTACGAACAGAAATCCCGTGTTCCAATTGCCTCGACAAGTTGCATTCTAATTGTTTAAGTCTCACAATACACAAGTTGTAGCTATACATGGTAGATCAGATGCTCTGTGGTGCTGTGCAATATGTAATATTACCTCAGTTGTAAGGATTGTACATGAATTACCGCCAAAACACAAAGGACTGTTGACAGCGAGTGAACAACGGAAAAGAACCAACATTGATTCATTAGAAGAAAGCGTGACAGAAGATAATTTGTAGTTCATCCCAGTAGGCTCCGCTTCAATGCTGAGCAAGTAGGCTGGGCAGCACTTCAAACGTGCATCACCTGCGGTTTTGAAATTTAATGCCACCAGTGGCTTAAATAAGTCCGAAATAACTACTGCCATTCTGACTCGTATCTGTAGGATCAGGATCTCGTTCGCTATCCATGCTGTTTCGAAATTCTTGAAGGATGTCGACGCTGGTGTTGGTAGGAACGCGGTTGCTGCCAAAGGCAACAGGAAACTAAGGCGTTCCGTTATACCCACTAGGGCGAACCTCTAAGAAGAACGTCAACATCTACTTATACAGCCTCTACCGGTTGTATGCAGACTAGTTGGGCGGTCGACCTATACTCTGGATGGGCAACTGGTCATTAAGACACCGCATACGGTACCATCGGTAATCAGCACTAAAGTTCCAGCATCGAAGTCAAATTCCTAAAAATAACAGCAACCCGATAATGTGAACAATTGTAACATCATACGTGACATACTTGGTGTTGTAGCTAAGCCCGCCAACTCGACAAGCTTGCTCGTTATCCAACTTCAGAGTACTATGTTGTGCATAGAATTTCCCTAATTATATTGACTTCAGCCGACAAATCAGAAACAGTTCTTTTATCAACAGATTGCCTCCGGAATGCGTTTGTGCCCTACGCTTCTCCCCGGATATTTCATGGAGATAGTGTAGACATGTGAAACCCCAAATGGAAGAATACAGACAGGAATCAGTAGCCAGGATCATCCTTGTATATGGTGTTCCTAAAGCTGGAGTAAGTGATGAGCGCGAAGCAATTACTCATAACTAGAAATAGTGGCGCTACATTAGCGACACACTGTCCCAGAATAACATCGTAGCGAAATGCATACCAAGGCTACGCAAGTCGCCATGTTTAAACGATGTGGTCCGAGGACGATGAAGGTTGTATACCACTAAATACAGGTGTCTACAAGGGTAGTGGGGAGTTAGTATGCTTGTCGCTGCAGCATAAGTTCAAAAATCCGGAAAAAGGCAGCGTCCTTTGAGAAGACACAAGACGGAAAAATTGAATCGAAGCACTTCAAAATAACGGTTTGGAATGTGTAACTAAAGTAGATAACGAAGCTGGCAAAAATCCACACACCACATGCAAAGATATGAGAGAACGGTAATGGCAAACATATGGGTCTGAAAAACAGACTTTGTCACCGCCACAAACGAAAAATGATTAGCGGACGAACTTACATCGTTTAGCAAAGTGCCACACCCGAAATGCAATCCCCGAGAAAGTATTGAGACCAAAGAAACGTTACTGTATATACATCAACGAACATGATTTCCTAAACAAACCGCTAAATTGCGTCCACGTCATTATCATACACCTGGAACCTCATGTTCGTAAATGAAAATTGGTTTCTCTCAGAAACTACCGACACTAAAGTCACAGTGTATAGTATGTCCATCCTTCACAATGAGCGCTCAAGCAAGGGCGGCGCGGTATTTTTATGCTAACTAAGGATCCTGTAGTACGAAACTGTTGACGATCCGGAAAAGGTGATCATTGACTGACTATAGTATCATCAGAAGCTGAGACGCATAGACACCTGCACTGCGGTTGTTGCTTATTTTCCCCCAATATACAATCTAGCAATCTACTTCCGCCTGACACTAGCCTTGTAGATGATTTTGCGGGGACGGTACATCTATGTTTTCATATCAGGTGACTTCAAGGTTCATGATCTGTGAGTTCCCACCCTCCCAACGAACAATACATGGCCAACCTAGAATAGCTTATTGCAAGCATTCCGCACTTCAGCCAGACCAGTTGGCCAACCAGATGCCGAATGGGAAATAGACCATCTATGCTTTATTTAGTGTTCACAAACAAACAGCTGATGATCGCGAAAACAGCAGTGGAGTCCTCTGGGACTTAGTGATAAATAAACATACTTTAGCTTGTATGCGTTATTCGGAGTATCCATTGGAACACACATAATAATTTCGTAACTGTTTATTTAATGAACGGCACGACTCGGTTTCGAGACAAGTGTTGGGCCTACAACAGATCTCATGTTCAGCTGACTCACCCAGTTCATCATCGTCGCCCGGGTCGTCATGATGCGCAGGTGATCGTGACTACAGCCAGACAGTGCAGGCCGGTACCAGTTATTGTAGCTGTTTGGACAAATGACGCGAAATCAGCCTAGTAACGCATAGTCGACGATGAGAGCATGTGCCTTAGAAAGTCGACCATGCTCCTCCCCCAATATACTTAGGTTTAGCCGGTCTCGGTAGTTTGTTTTATTCCGGCTGAGTAGGCGGAGCAAAGAGTAGAGGAAAGGGCAGTGTTATGACATTTATACATTATGGGATACCATTAGATCTCTCTGGAGAAGCCAACTGGGCGTTTTCCGATGACAATTCCGTTAATAGTGCCTAGATGGAGTTTACCTGGAGAGTTCAGTGAGCTGCTCACACCCACATCGGAAGGAAGGCCTCTTCGTTCCTCAACAGCTGTATCATACATTCCGCGAGGAGCCCGGAAAAGGATGGTCGTAAGAGAGGCAGCGTGCCGTGCGTCAGGCCAGACTCAATGCTGACTACTTGAACGACTATGTAGTGAAGCCTAATCACGCACACGAATTGTCCGTGAGGGTAAAAAACTACACCAACAGAGCATAGCTGTATGCTTTTGTGAGAAAACAAGCCTCTGTGCAAGCATGTGGGCAGGAACTGGCAATTGAAGTACGGTGTTCCCCTACTCATCTCAGCAAACGGATATGCTCTAGTCGCCGACGACTCAGCCAACACTTAACGGCTACCATCTGCTTCAAAGTTCAGACGCAAGACCGGTATGGGTCACATACCTGTCCCAACCCCTCAAACGCCATCCTTACACACGTTTCCTTAAATACAGCTGCTATATTGAGGAATCTACAAATGTTGCGCACCCTTAGTTCCCGGGTATTTACATGCACTGCAGATGGCAGCTGCGAGGATAAATGAACCATAAGCCCAATCCTTCTAAGATTCTTGCACGAACAGCAGATGTCTAATGTGGGGAAGTATGGCATCTTTACCATGAGTTGCGGGGCTAATACGGTTCCGAGGACACTAAATACTACCAACTGATTCTCGACTCTATGCTCCCAAAGTGAAATGCGAAGATCAGAGACGAACCCCTAATGGGCTAGTTAGAATGAGCTGATTTGCGGCGGGGCTGTCAAATTTGGCCGTGCTTTATAATTCTTATCCAAAGGATTTATGAATATATAGGCCTTTCGGGATTGTATCGAGACCCTTCTGTTCTAATTTTTCCATACTTTGTTCTACAAACAAGGTCATGATGGTTTGCACTCGCAATATGTTGAAATTGTTTAGCGCTTTCACGCAAGTTAATTGGGTGCCTTTTCCTAGTCAAGCCATACGAAACAAAATAAATAGAATCAAAAAGGCAAAGGAATTCTGCGCAAAAACACCGTGCAGGATGACGGGTTGCACTTGGGATTCACTCAGTGCTAATATTCGACGCCACTTGGGAAATTAGAAAGCCTCAAAAGTTTGGTAGCATGTCATGCGTTTTCTTGCGTGGTCATCATTGTGCAGATGGAAACCTGGTTTCAGGTCAACGATGATGATGCGTTTGTGAAATTCGACGGATTTAACCCTTTTCGT
This sequence comes from Dicrocoelium dendriticum, assembly GCA_944474145.2. NCBI lineage: Eukaryota > Metazoa > Platyhelminthes > Trematoda > Plagiorchiida > Dicrocoeliidae > Dicrocoelium > Dicrocoelium dendriticum. The sequence goes on from CALYDF020006352.1 coordinate 11,622, forward strand.
GTTGACCGCTAATGCACACAAAGGAACCACGGTGGTGGCGTTTGCCTTTTTATTAATTATTCATGGTTCGAATTGATTAAAAGAATTTTTCAATACAGCTCGCAACGCATTAGCTGTTTAGTCGTGGAATGCAAATCAAAATTGGTAAAATATTATCATTTGATTTTATTAGCTAATTTTTATATCCTACCCAACTTTTCAAGTCACGAAGTTGAAGAATTTTACGACAGAGTTATAGCTGCGATCCTAAAATACCTAGAACTCTTCTTGTTCATAGTTGCCGGTGATTTTAACGGACCTGATACCAGGTTCACTGCTAGCCTTGAGCAAAGTAGCATAGTTCAATCTCCAACCAAATTAGACGCAATCCTTCACATGGCATTAGTTAACAGCCTGAGTGTTTTCTGTTTTAATCAAGCGCAGCTAAGGAGCTCTGATCATCCCACCATGAAGTTACTTATGGCAAGATGAGCCATAAAAATCTCACCCGTTGCAAAGCTTGAAACTTCAGGCAGAGACAATGCCTCCCCAGAACGTTCAGCGAGTCAAGAAACCATTGCTACAATAGATTTTAGCTTATTTTTGTGATGCGGACATATGGAAGTATTTTGACTAGTTAAATATAATTACTTAATTTCCTGTTCCGACACTTGTTGTACAATTAAAACAATTTTCCTCCGTGACAACAGATTTCCTGTCTCAACATCACAAAATTCTACGCAGACTTAAGAACAGCTTTTAAGCGCAAGGACGTTACATCAATAAAGTCGTTACTATGGCTATAAACATCGAATTGCATCGACTTAACCATATATACGTTCAAACAATACTTGGAACAAATAACTGTTGTGAAATATGAAAAACGCTGAAACCGTTAAGCGGAGTCACCCGCAAGCCCACGTATTCAACTCCAGATGTGGAAAAACTAAACCTCAACGGTTGTGATCAGGATATTACTTCATTCTTTGATATATCCTCTGCTGTTACAGATGACCAAAACTAACTCTGTATCTCAGAACAGCCTAGAAGTACAAAGCATCTGGCCCGAATAAGTTATCTTCTGTAGTTCTAAAGGTGTGTGCAGATTATCTGGCACGGTCTCTCGCCGACTTGTACACAGTGTGCTTCAAACAGCACAAGATAGCTGACTGCTGACGGGGCGCAAGCATCACGCCAGTGCCAAAGTAAGAAACCGGTAAATAGCGGCCGATTGCTTGCAATTCTGTTGTTCTGAAGATATTTGCGAAGCTGATTTTTAACAGGACCACAGCCCAGACCCAAACCTTCATCAGTTGCACATGGTAGCTCAAGGTCCACCTCAGATCCAGTAGCATGTCTGGTACATACTGTGCTATCGTCACTAGATAAATTATTAATCCATCCGCATCTGCTTCCTGGATTTTAGCAAAGCTTTCGGTTGTGTGAACAGTGAACTACTGTTGCGCGATGTATAAGATGCGAGAGTTCAAAACTCTGGTTGTTCTTCTGTTGAAAACTTATTTCACCAGGTGCACCCAGTTTACCAAGTAAATGGGAAAATCTCCTCTTCACTAACCACAAACTCTGGTGTTCTTCAGTGTGCCATTTTGTCCCCATTACTATTTTCCATTTATGTTACCTTAATCCCCGTCTCTAAGGAAGCCACCTTGCTAAGGTATGCGGACGACGTAATCCTTGGCGTCCATAATCCAAGCATAGAGTCATTGGTCAAACTACAGACTCTCGTGGACAACCTCACAGCTTGGTCCAAATCCCGTTACCTACCGTTAAACACATCTAAACTCAAGCATGTCCTTTCTTCGCTGTGCAAAGGAAATCGATAGCAGCGAATTCTAACGCACTGTCCACAAGTTTTCATTGAAGGTAAATGTTTGACCTCTCTCACCTCCGTAAATTAGTTGGGAATAACACTGAGCAG
>CALYDF020006353.1:0-13501 GCA_944474145.2 Dicrocoelium dendriticum
CATAGCACAGCCTAGTGCGGAAAATCACCAGATGTCTTTCGTTATATTCTGACTCGTCAGTTGTGCGCATTCCCTCGGTCCCGTAATGGGGATCGAACCCGTGACCGCTAGTTGCAGATGACAACTAGCCAGCAGCATAAGCCCCTGAACAATCGGGACGTCGGCTGGGCTACATCCTTTGCAAACTAGCTCAGATGTAGCATCAACTATATTCCGCCATCATTGACGGTGTTTATCATGCGATGTGATGGCGTCATCTGACTAAACGCCATATCCATTGCATTTCGAGACTAGGAGCGGTTATTCATTTTATATTACTTGTAAGTAGCAGGATTTGAGTTGTAATTTCTGGCAAGTTATGCATCCCGATAGTTCGGGGTCTACATTGCACAGCCTAGTCCGGAAAAGCACCAGACGCGTTTCGCACTATTGAGGCTCGTTGGTGGTGCACAGTCACTGGTTTCCCTAAGCTGAATCTAACCCATGACCGCTAGACAGATGCCAACTAGCCAACAGCCTAGCCTCCTGAGCAATTATGTTGAATGCCTTGGCTACATAATTTGCAAGCGAAATAAATAAACCAGATAATGGTGTATATTTAATGTCAAAGCTTACACGGTGCCATAAGCATGAGCGCTCATTATTATAGTGGATAATTTTAATGGTTTATGCGGCTTAAAGCATTATATCAAACGAAAGTTAATGCGTAGAATTGCGCATCACGAGTTTTTCTCCCGGGTTAAATCCGAGCACCTAATATGTAAAAAGTATCGATATTTGCATTATCCTTTTCTAGTTTGTGGGGCTCAGGAGTAGAGAAATAATTTAGAGGGGATAGTAGGCTGCACAGACACAGGATTTGGTATTCTGTATAGTGACGTGTGGCTGTAAGTGAATATCTGCTCATATGTTTTTTAATCGAGCTTCTGTCAGTGTTTCTGGAGTTTGCTGTGAGTCAAAAATCTTCAGCACATTTTATATAGTGAGGAACGTCTATAGGGAATTTCGAAATATGACATAGTTTGTACTCATGCGTATGTGTAGGGGTAGTTTGTTCCACAGATCAGTGTCTCACTAAGAAGAAATTCCATCCAGTTCTATGACTTGCAAGCGTCGTGTGTATCAAATATCCGCCATTACGTGTGGGGTACACTGCAGTCTTTCGTAATTCAATTGCGGTGCTGTCTGCGTAAATTCGTTGGTTCATAATGTTGTAGGATAGAACAAGGTTGTTCCTTATGCGTCTCAACCAAAGAGGATGCAGTTGGAGTTTTTGACAGCGATCGTAATAACTCAGGTTTGAGCGCGCCCAATGACCAGCTTGGTAAATGGTCGTTGGACATTTTCCATAACTGTTCGATCTTTCTTTCTTAATTGGCTGTGAACGATAGTACAGTATTCCAGAGTCGGTCGTACTACTGTCTTGAATGATTCAAGTCGTGCTTCAGGTAGGGAGAAAGTTCTGGTGATATATCCGCATAACTGCCTTGCTTTCGTAACATGATAAAGCACATATTCGGAGAAATTGGAAGTGTTGGAGTACCTAATTTCTAAGTCCCGAACTGTATCGGACGTTGGGAGCACCTTTGTTTCAAGTGTGATAAAGCTTCCTGGGATGCGGCATCTGTACCTAAATACTTTAGACTTCACTGCGGAGAACTTCGTTAATAAACGTTCACTAATCATATTTAGTGCGGATAGGTCTTCACAGCGATTTCCCAGACACGTTTGTATTTGGTCTAGATAAAGTGAGTAGACCAATTTGAGGTGATCTGCAAACAGAAATGGTTGTCCATGTTTGATCGGGTCGCATGTGTTGTTTACGTAGATAAGGAAAAGTAGTGCTTCGAGCAAACTTCCCTGGAAGACTCCGCTGGTTATTTGTTTCGGTGTAGAATATTCCTGACCGTTTAGATATGAGTCGAACAAGTTTAGCAGAGGATTTCCAATTCCATGTGACTAGAGCAGACAGCGGTGGCTTGTGCGGCACGCGATCGAACATCTTTTGCATGTCCAACAGCATTATAATGATTGCCATTCCTCTATCAATCATAATCGTGACGTGATCGAGGAATTGTAGCTGGCAGGTAACGCAGGAGCCTTTTGAGAGAAAGCCATTCTGTGAGCGGTTGATCAAATCAAGTCTTGTAAGCTTTTGTATTATATTCTTCTTGATTATTTTCTCTAGGGCTTTGGAATTAGCAGAGGTGTAATTTATGGGGCGGTAGCTTGACACTATTTCTCGAGCCACCCTTGTGATTACGCATTATAATGAATTGCTTTTTTGAGTTGGTAATCAGCCGGTAGTGAGAGAAATTGGGAAGATGTTTAATAATAGTATAGCGAAGTTTTTTTCTCCGAAACATTATAGTGTTGCTCATCTCAATACTGGCACCCCAAGACCGCGGTTTCCTCCTGGTTGGGACTCATCAGTTGGAGTTTTATAACAGTTGGGGAGATACCATCTGGGCCTGGACGAGTTGATGGTTTTATGGATGTGATGGCAGTTTGCAAATCTCTTAACCTCACAGGGCTATTGCAGTATAGCTCGGTCCTCCTTTATGGAAGTGGAGGATGAAATGCCTGAGTGTTGGGGACAAAACAGCAAGCCAAACTAGGGTTGATAACCTCGCATATGCAAGAGACGTCGCGCGTTATTGAAGCATCGTCTAGAGCTAATGTTTCAATTTCCTGATGGGGTTTAGGGTTCCTTCTTTTGAATGGTTGCATTAATGTAGGTACTTTCTCAGGATTTCTAAGTACCCGAGTTTCTTCTTTGAGTTTGGCTTTTGGGTTAGACGTTGTGTAGGTAACAGATTCTCGAGTATATGTAGCAGCGTTGCGAAGCTGTTGTTTCTGCAATATAGCGATGTAAGTTCTTTAATTTGGTTTTGGCCTTGTACAGAAGCTTGAGTTCACCATTACGTTCGTGAGTATTTCTACATACAGTAGGTGTCCATAAATCCACAGCAAGGGCAATATCGTTAATAAACTCATTTGTAGCCACAGTAGGGTTGTGAGTTAAGAATGACATACTCCAATTCCTGGTACTGATAAGTTCATTAAATTAGTTCCAGATGGAGGTTGCGAATGGGTTTTAGTATCTTACTTGGTGGTTTAGGTGATTCAATATTCATATCACAAAGCACTGTGTTGTGATCACAGCCAGGTAATGGATTCTCAATGAATATATAAGCGTAAGAGATGTCCAACTTGAGTACAAGGTCTAAGGTAGCGGCACATCTGGTTGGTTCTCTAACATGCTGGGTCCAGCCATTGAGGTGAATACATGACAGTGGTTAGTCCGAGGTGATGACGTCCTCTCACTGGACGCTATACCCATAGTATATTGAAAACAAAGGCTGAAATTTTAAAATAATTTGTAAGAAGCAGGATTTTATTGCTAATTTCTAGTAGAGTATTTATCCAGATACTTCACAAGAAACACAGCACAGTCTAGTCCGGAAAAGCACCAGATGCCTTTCGCTCTATTGTGGCTCGTGGGTGGTGCGCTCTTCCTCGGTCCCGTAATGGGGATCAAACACATGACCGTTAGAAACGGATACAAACGAGGCAGCTAAAGCCCATAAATCATGGGGCATGTGGGTTTGGCTACATAATTTACAAACTAATTGCCATGTAACACCACATACATCGCACTATCACTGATAGTGGTTAGCCCGCGAGGTGATGAATCCTCTCACTAGACGCTATATCCCTAGCGTTTTAAAAATAGGACAGGCTAAATTAATTATATTATTCGTAAGCAGCAGAAGGTTAATTGTAATTTTCGGTAGGGTATTAAGCTCCATAGTTGACAAGATACACAGCGCAGGCTAGTACGGAAAAGCACCAGACGCCTTTCGATATACTGGGGTTCGTAGGTGGTGCGCATTTTCCCGGTCCCCTAATGGGGATCCAACCCAAAAACGATAGACAGATGCCAACTAGCAAGCAGCTTAAGCCACTGAGCAAAGGGCTTGAATGCCTTGACTACATAATTTGCAAAATAAATAGGATATTGTACCACCTATCTTCCACTCTCACTGACTAGCAAGTGAGGTGATGATGCCCTCTCCCTAGACACTATACCCGTCATTTTGAAACTACGCTTGGCTACTTATTTTATATTACTCGTAAGTAGCCGTATTTTTGTGCTAATTGTTGCTGAGGTATTCATCCCGAGAATTCACATGCTACATAGCACAGCCTAGTCCAGAAAAGCATCAGACGCGTTTCGCACTATTGAGGATCGGCAGTGCTGCGCGTTCCGTTGGCAGGATTTTAGTGGTAAAATTTGGTAAGGTTTTCATCCCGATAGTTCCCATGTTACATAGCACAGGCTAGTCCGGAAAAGCATTAGGCGCCTTTCGCCCTATTGGAACTCGTCTGTGGTGCACATTCCCTAGTTCCCCTAATGAGAATCGAACCCGTGACCGCCAGAAGCGAATGGCAACCAACCAACAACTTAAGACAGTGATAAATGTTAGAAGCTGTTTGGGTTAATAAAGAGCAATCTAACTGGGATATAGCACCAGCTATCTTCAACTGACACTGATAGTGTTTAGCCTTCGAGATGATATCATCCTCTCACTAGACAATATAAATATAACATTATGAAACTAGGGGAGTACATTTATCCTTTATTACTCCTAAGCGGCAGTAGTTTAGTCGTAATTTTTTTGTAGGGCATTCATCCCGATAGTTCACCTGTTAGATGGCACAGCCTAGTCAGGAAAAGCACCAAAGGCGTGCTCTATTGGGGCTCCTCTGTTGTACGCGTTCCCTAGCTCTTGCAATGGGGATCGAATTGATGACCACTGGAGGCAGATGTCAAATAGTCAGCAGCTTAAGCCACTGAGCCATGGGGATCAATGCCCGGGCTACACAATTTGCAAACTAACTCGGACATAGCGACAAGTCCCTTCCACTGTCGCTGACAGTGCTTAGCCTGCGAGATGATGACATCCTCTCACTAGACGCTATATCCATAGGATTTTGAAACTAGGAGTGGCTATTTATGTTATATTACTCGTAAGTAGGTGTACTTTACTTGCAATTTTTGTTAAGGTATTCATCTCGTTTGTTCATAAGCTACACATCACAGTCGAGTCCGGAAAAGGAGCAGACCCGATGTATTAGTCAGCGTTGCGCAATCCCCCGGTCCTTTAAGGGGGATCGAACCCATGACCGCCAGAAGCAGATGATAACTTGCCAGCCGATTAAGCCACTGGGCCATGGGAGACGTTGGCTTGGATACATAATTTGCAGACTAACTGGGATATAGTACCGCCTATTTTCCACGGTCACTGACAGTGGTTATCCCGCGTGTTGCTTACAACCTTTTGCCATCATAGTGCGAAAGGCGTCTGCTGCTTTGGCTTTCTAAGCTGTGCTGTGTAGCTTTTGGACTATCAGCATGAATACCTTGACAAAAATTTATATTTCGTATACTTAAGTGTAATGTATAATAAATATCCTCACCTAGTTTCAAAATGCTATGGGAGTGCAATACGGTAAGAAGACTTCATCACCACGCAGGCTAACCACTGTCAATGGGCAGTGGAAGTTATGTGGCGCTATATCCCAGTTCGTTTGCAAATTATGTATCCCATCCCACATCTTCATGGCTCAGTGGCGTAAGCTGCGGGCTATTTGGTACCTGCCTCTAGAGGTCATGTGTTCAAACCTTATAAGGTTATCGAGGGAATGCGCACCACTGACGAGCCTTAATACGGCGAAACACATCTGGTGCTTTTCCATACCATGCTGTGTTCTTGTAAACTATTTGGAGGAATATCTTAACAAAATTACAACTAATATCCTGCTACTTTAAGTAATATAATTATGGAGTAATCTAAACTGTTGAGCACCCTTTGCGAAAGCGCAACCACCTTGTGGCTTCTTGTTAACTCAGACTGTCTGTTACAACGCCGAAATTGTAAAACGGGATAATAGTTTACTTTTATCGGAATATATAATCAATTAGGCATGGCATAGTTCACTGCAGGCATGATTAGTTTCGACTTTCCTATTGAACGTTCTCAAGCACATATCAATTTCTGCTGATGCTGAATAGTCCGTTGTAAACGTATGTCTGGATATGCGTAAAACATTTCACCAAATTCCACACGTTACTTTACGAAATGTGTTACAATTTGTTGGCATCATATACATGATTGTATCTACCGATCATCCTGAGCAACCCACAACGAAAACTAGCAGCTAATGAATACTAGCTACACGGTTTCTGTCAATACCTACAATTCCAAACTTATGTGCGAAAATTTTAATACCCACAAGTTAACTGGATAATGCCTGGACCTACGGTCTAAACGGGACAAGAGGAAATGGTGTACTCTATCCACCTCAATGGCTGCATCACATGTGGCAGAAGTCCCACCGGAAATGCCATTACTTAAGGTTTAGGGTTCACCATGAGGATCCATTCCACTTGTGTACCTATTGAAAGTCCACTACCGGGCTGCGACCACAACATGGCGTCTTGTATCATGAACACTGGACGAACTAACCCACTCCATTACAAAGTAGCAGCCCAATCATAACATGCAACAAATTGACTAAAGTGCATTTACGGAACTAATCTGCATTATGAATTGGGAGTCATGATTCTTAACCAACAAGCAGACTATGGCTGCCGGTGTGTTTGTCAACAAGCTTGCTTCGTATACTGATGTACTGGCCTTTGTCGTAAAGACAATGCGACAAATATATACAACTGAACAAAACCGGAAGCAAACTGAAGAAATTTAGGCATCATATAGTAAGGCGGAAGACAGTGGTTGCTCGGAGAACCGAAAGACCACTAAAACGGGAGCGGACGGAAGGGGAAACGGACGCGATGAGGGGGAGCACACGGAGCCACACTGACCTGACAGAACGAGACGGAAACGGGGCATGAGCGGCGCCCGGTAGTGCGCCTGAGCCAGGCAAAACTGGGAGAGTACTTGTCAAAGAGGTAGTAAATTGGAAAATACCGCCGTTATTGCATCCTCCGGGAACAATCACAAGCAGCGCAATACATTCATGTTCAAGCAAAGCACGAGATATCGGACGACTCCGGATCGGTCAGAATGGGACGCGTGGGAGTGGAGCTACTGGGGCGAAATGGACATAGAATAATACTTCCCGTACCTCAAAGAGTGCATGGACGTGTCTCGAGCGGAAGCCAGGGGAGATGGTACAATGGGGAAGAAAACATGACTCATTAATGTACTCCTGTGTGAGTGGTGACATAGCTGCTGCTGGCGCCAATAACGCTTGTGCCGCACTGCCGTGTCGTTCTCGCTACACTGGTCACTTGACCAATCAGAATGAAGTTGACCTGGCCAGCGCTGTTTTCAGAGAGAGATGTGGAAAGCTGCTGGAGGAGTTTGAGACGATTGCGACGTGTAACGAAGTCAGAGGGGATGCCAACATGCTGACCGCCTTGGGCACGTTGCTGACGAGAAGAGCGAAGGCGACCTACCTGCTAACGTAGAAGGTCAAGGCTGGCTGTTTACTTGCTGTGATAAAGGCGGCTCTGTGTGCGGAGTTCGAGAAGGTGGTTGACCGTAACAAGTGCTGGAACCGTTTCATTTAGCCAAATGGGAGTAGCAAGCATACCTGGTGGAGTTATTTCAGAGGCTGAACAGACACTTGGAAATTGCGCTTCCGGAGTTGGATGGCGGCGCGAGAGAACGGTTATTGAGAGGACAATTCGTCTGGCATTTGCCCAAACACATACAGGACAAAGTGAAATTGGCATCCATGCTTGAAGTCAGCAAGGCCGAAGAGCATGTGGCTGTGGCCCAACGTTTTTCGGAGCTTGCGACGATGGGAAAAATCGAGCCGTCAGAGTTGGAACGCAAAGTGGACCAACTCTCGCGGATGGTGGGACGACTGTTAAGCGAAACACCGAGAACAGAGACACAAAGCAATGGGTCCGGAAAATTTGATGAGCGCCGTCGCTTCCGATGCAACAGACTTGGTCATTATTCTGCATATTGTACAAACAGAAAAGTTTGCCATTGTTTCACCTTATCTATATCGGCTCGGTGGCGTGTACCCTCCTTCAAGATAACAATTGTGTGTATCCTGGTCAGTGAGAGTAGACACGGGCGTGGGTGTTTCCATTACAAAAGTTTCGTTGGTGTCCCTTTAGCACAGTCATCAATCGCAATTCTAATGGTCGGCGGACACTGTTTGAAGGTGACAGGGGCTCAGACATTACTTGTAAGAATTGGTAAAACGGGTATTATCCATTCCATGTTTGTTATCGAGGAGGGAACGTAAACAATCATCAGTAATGACATTCTCAAGCGGTTCGGTGCGATGATTGATTTACGAAAGAATGTTGTGGTAGTGGGCAGAGAAACTATCGAGATGAACACAGAGAAATGCGACCAGATAGGTGCCGTGACGGTTCATTCCAAGTGTCCGAACCGTACAATACCGGATGTGCTTCAGAATTATGCGCATTTGTTCACGGATACAAATGACGAGTACGGATTTTGGAGCTTTGTAGAACACCAGTTACCCCAAATTCCAGGCGGGCAATGCAAGCCGATTTTCAGGTGGATAGCACAGAACACTCTTTCGGAGATACAGAAGCAGGTGGCTGCGTTGGAGGCCAAAGGGATCCTCAGACGAACAAACAGTCCGTATTCATGCTGATGAAAAATGCTGAAGAAACTTACGGATTATGCATCGAGTACAAGGGGCTTAATAGTGTGAGGGTGAAAGGCATTTCCAATGCCCCAAATGGAAGAAACATCTTCCAGTCTACACATCATCAGACCGATTTCATTGATAAATCTCCGTTTGAGTTACAGGCAACTCCCCATCGCAGAACAAGACCGGCATAAAACAGCTTTCAGTGTGAACGGCCAACGGTACGAATTGTTGGGAAGGCAGTTTAGATTGTGCGACGCCCCTGCGACATTCAGAAGCCTACTGCTAATGGTCCTAAAGAGACTCCAAGCGGTGGTTGTCTATGGGGATGACATAATTATTTTCTCGGAGACGGACCATGAACATTTTAGCCCACTCGTAGCCGTCCTACAACGCCTGGAGGAAGTCGGTCTGAAGCTTAGTCACGAAATGTCACAGATTTTTCAAAAAGTTATTATGTGTTTGGATCACATTGTGGGGAATGATCAACTTCAGCCGCTTCCAGAGAAACGCAAAGCAAATCAAGAATTCCACAGCCCCGAAATCGAAACGTCAGATCCAGTTATTCCTTGGAGTGGTAGCGTATGATTCGAAATTCATGCCTCATTCTGCGGAGAAGATTAGTCTATTGTTAAAGCCGCTACATAAATCGAACTGTTCACTTGGACATCTGAAGCAGATCGGGTATTTAACGACCTAAAGGAAAGCGTTGCAGAGGTGCGGGCATGTTTACGGCCACCCAAGCCTGCGGAAAAATTCACGGCGGCGGTCGATGCAAGCACCTTTGCAATTGGAGCTATACTGTCCCAACCAGCTGATGTGATCGAATATGCCAGCAGAGGGCTGACCAGTGCAGAGCAAAAGTACTCCACTACGGAGAAAGAATGTCTTGTCATTGTTTGAGTCTTAAAGAAATGGAGAACATTCCTCCTAACGATTGAATTTCATATCGTTATCGACCACAAGCGGTTAGCATGGTTAATGGTGATGACAGGGGACGACTTGCAAGTTGGCCTTGCCGGCTCCAAGAATTCAACTTTACAACCGAGAATATAGAGGGAACGAAAAACGTAATACCCGACAGGTTATCGCGCCCATCTCTGGACGAGCTCCTGTCACATACTGCGAAACCGGTGTGTGGCGTCACCGCTGAGGATAAAGACCTACTGGGAAGCCAACGTCCAGATGAATAGGTAAAGTTACTGTGCGCTCATTTATGTCGCAAGCAAGCCAGAGGCAATATCAGGAGAGATTAGGGAACTCCTGAGTATCTGGGACAAGTTTGTTGTCACAAATGGCACCCTGTTGGTGATAACAAACGGAATGAATGTGCCTTTTATCCCCCAGAATTTACGGGTGAGAACGCTGCTAGTGACCCATGATAACGCCCATATGGGTTTCGAGAGAGTCTTCGACCTGCTGCAGAAGACGGTGTTTGGACCAACCATAAGAAAGGACGTCGCGGCACACATTCGTGGATGGTCGTCTTGTCAAACGAATGGCGATATCCATGCACCAAGACCTCAGATGCGACCTATCGATGTCAACCAACCATTCCGGTATTGGGGATTGGAGATTTTTGGGCCCTTGCCGGTCAATCGGTCAGCAAAGAGGTACACCCTAGTAATGATTGCTCATTTTACATGACGGGTAGAAACCAAGCCGATCAAGAATCAAACAAGGGATATAGTGGCACAGGCATTCGAATTCAATGTACTCGCAAGGTATGGAATCCCACAGTGGGTTGTTACCGACCAAAGACTCTGTTTTGATTCGATGGCATTTCAGAAAGTATTGGAATAGTGGAACATCCAGCGAAGATGCACATCACCGTACCATGCGCAGACTAACGGGCTGACTGAACATGTTAATCGAACAAGGAAGACGTGGATAAAATGTGCAAAGTTGCCTTGGGCGGAAGCATTGATTGGGGTATTTCTCGTATATAGAGCCAGCAAGCAGTCGACCAGCAAAGTTGCACCAATCCAGTTACAGTTTGGCAGAAAACCAAGAATTCCCTTTGAAATACTCGGAACTCTTATGCCAAAATGGCATATCCCAGCAACATGTGAATGTGTGGAAGCAACCATCAGAATAGAAACCACGTCTCGACAGGCAAGGAATAAACGCAACTACGATGCCAGATACTCAACCCACAAGTGGAAGCTATACAGCGTGAAAGCTAAAATATGAAAGCACGATCATCCGGAAGTTGGAGGGCCAAGAGCAGGGAAATTCAGGAAACACTGCAAAGGTCTCTACGCTGTACTGCATCAAAAGAGTGAGAGCTTCAAAGTTAAAAACGGGGGCCGAAACGCTGGATGTATGCCGCCACACTGCGGCCTTGGCAAGCGACAAAACAGAAACTTCGAGGAGGGGCAGTTGTAGGGAGACGGAAGACGGTGGTTGCCCGAAGAACCGAAAAAAAACGGGAGCGGACTGGATGGGAAACGGACGCAACGTGGGGGAGCATACGGAGCCACACTGACCTGACGGAACGAGACGGAAACGGGACATGAGCAGCTCGCGGTAGTGAGCATGAGTCAGGCAAAACGGGGAGAGTACTTGTCAAAGAGGTAATAAATCAGACAAAACCGCCGTTATTGCATCCTCCCGGAACAACCAAAGATAGATAAATAACATGGCACAGGAAAACACTGGCTTATTGCCATATGTTAGTGTTTCGGGGAGACCAAACTTTGCGAACGTAGTGCGCAGTTTGTTATGATGGTAGGTGCAGTTACAGAAACCAGAATGTGGGCTTTGATCCACTTAGAATAGGCGGCATCATCATCCTCATTATACATGTCAGCTAGAGGTGGTGAAACACCTCCGCTGTTGTACCGCAATACATAAAGGAAATACATACACACATAAAATACATAAAGGAAAAATAAATATGACAGTTGCATGAAAGCTAAGCTACCAGCAACGGATAGGCATCGTTCCGGTAAGCTACAAGCCGGCTACTAGGCAAAAAAAAATTTATTATGTTTTACCTACGAAATAAGATCGTAGATGGAGGGGGAGGCTAAAGGGATGGGGAGGGACAAAGAAACTCACAACAGGAACGCCACTGAGTTCGGCACCTTGCCATGTCAGCAAGTGTATCCAGCCAAACGTGTTCACCGTCTTTTGGACCCCAACCAGGGAGCCGTGACGCTCCAACCGGAGGCAGCTCCGAAGTGAGGGCCTTCATTCCTCTGGACCAAGTCATCGCTTGGCCACCTCTCCTCTTCTTCCACCCACATCCCCGGTGAGCAAACAACGCACGTCGAGGGAGTCGGTGGGCTGGCATGCGCAACACGTGGCCCAGCCATCGGAGCCTGGTGAGTGAATGACGGTGCTGAGCGGTTCATTCCCTTTTCCTAGGCCGTAAACAAGGCGTCGAACACGCTCGTTACTCACGCGGTGTTCCCACCAGATGTGAGCCAAACTGCGAAGGCACCGATGGTCGAACGTAAGCTAGCCTCTTCAAGTCCGCCGATCTTAGGGGCCAGGTTTCGCAACCGTACAGTAAGGTCGAACGTACCGCTGCATTATACACTCTACCCTTCAGGGCGAGAGTAATGTCGCGCCGTCGCCATAGGTGGCGAAGGTTAGCAAAAGCACTTCGAGCTTTCGCTAAGCGGTTCGTGATCTCGTCTTCGATCCCAAGGCGCTGATACAACTTCCCAGGTAATTGAATTTCTGAACGACTTCTAGCTGATCCCCACCAAGGGTCAGCACAGGAGGCGAACCCTGCCAATCCTGGAGGAACGCTTTGCACTTCGGTGGTGCAAAGCAAAGCCCGAAAGCTACTGACAGCCAGTGCTAATCTGTCCAGCGCGGCTTGGCACGTCTGGGAGCTGTCACAGATGAGGGCAATTATCGTCTGCATACTCCAAGTCAAGAAGTCGTTCTCCTGGGAGTAGCTCCACACCTTCCAAGTCGTGTCCTGTAAATGCAATCTCCATGACTTCGTCAATAGCGAAGTTGAAGAGGAAAGGTGACAGCGGGCATCCTTGTCTCACACCGCTGGAGATATTGAAGGGTGGCGACAGCTTGCCATTAAGCCCTCACTCTGCCCGTGCTACGCGCATATAATGCTTGGATAATATTTACATATTTCTCGGGCACACCTTTCCTGAGTAGACAATTCCAAAGGGCACATCGATCCAACCGAATCGAAGGCACCTTTGATGTCGAGGAACACGACTACGGTGGGCCGCCAATATGTGTGGACGGTGCTCCAACAACTGACGCAAGGTGAAGATGTGGTCGATGCAGACACGACCACGACGAAACCCGGCTTGCTCCTCACGTATCTGGCTTTCAAGAGCGCCAGTCAGTCTGTGCAGGATTATGGACGCGAGTAATTTGGAGGCGATGGAGATCAGACTGATTCCTCTATGGTCTGCCGCATTCCGAGCGCGAGCCGCCTTTGAAGATGGGAACAATAACGGAGCGGCTCCAGTCGGTTGGGACAGTTTCCTGCTCCCACATTTTCACTAGTAATTCATGTAAAGCATGCACAAGAGCAGAGCCTCCAATTTTGAAGAGAGCTAGAGGAAAATCATCAGGTCCCTCGGCTTTGTTCAACTTCAACAGTCGAATCTCACGTTCGACTTCTGAGCGAGAGGGGTGGATCCAAAGGGACAGCCCACGGAGCAGGGCGATCAGTGACCTGCTAATCGAAACAATTCTAGCCGATTAAATTGCTTTTCAAAATGCTCAGCCCAACGCTCCAAATATTTTGAAAAATTGTGGACAAACTGTCCAATTTCTTCACAAATTGTTTAACTAACACCAGGTCTCCTGATGCCCGTTTCCCGTATCAGCCTGAATA
>CALYDF020006354.1:0-13487 GCA_944474145.2 Dicrocoelium dendriticum
TATATATATGGTTGGCGGCATCCGGTTTCGGATTTGCCTGTCACTGTGGCAAGCCACAGGACGCCTGCGCCTACAGAGGGACCATGGATGGCTTGCGCTGCACCACCCACAGCTCCAACCACACACCCCATATCCAGTGTAAACCCGAAGGAATAAGACCGGGAGGCATGTGGATGGGAGCCACGTTTCATCAACGGAGCCGGCCCACACTCCTTCACAGGCAAACACAAGCACGCTGTATTTGGGGAATCAACCGCACACAAGGCGGTGGCTGGACCGTAGTCCGCTCCATACTGAGTGCATGGAACCACTCTTCGAGCCTAACACGGCCACAAGAACCGTGCACCCCGTCCCCTCCAGCAACGACCAACTGTCTCCTGGAGCCAGTATGGACGAGGTAGTGGGTAATAGACAGGTAGGCACCTTGTCAACATGCACATCAAGCGCAGCCACACCAAGGATATCAAACAACAGCCAATCACTTGAGAGAGAGAGAGAAAGAAAAAGAGAAAAACTGGATTAATGCATAAGGAAACGGTGACATAAACCTTAATTAAATAGCATACGTAATAAGTTGTTTACAAACACATCCCAGCTAAGTGCACGAAGTCAGGAAGTATAGTTCACGGTATGCCACGAACACAAAAATCTTATGGAAATCGAATACAACTGGCTAAAGCGATATGTGCAAGTTAATGGAATAGAGTACATGGAGATATTTATATAAGAAAGAAAAGCATTAAGGTAAAAACTGTAAACCCACCACCTGAAATAAAGAGACTTAGCATGCAAGCACGCGGTTAGTAAATCGAAATCAGCGTGCCTACAAACGCTGCGCCGGCTCGTCGTAATTCTCTGCAGGACCCATCGTCGCTTCTGTAGTGGCCCCAAAGGACCTAGCTCATGGCCCACTAGACATTTATATGAGAAAGAAAGGCATTAGGAGAGAACCGAAAACCCACCACCTGAAATAAAGAGACTTAGCATGCAAGCATGCGGTTAGTAAATCGAATTCAGCGTGCCTACAAACGCTGCGCCGGTGCTGCCTACGTTCACTGCGGGACCCGTCGTCGCTTCGGCAGTGGTCCCGAGTGACCTCTCTCATGGCTCACTAGGCCTGCCTGACTAAGGCACTCGCGACCGCATGTTCTACAACACAATGCGCTCGATGTCGATGGAGTACAATTCATCGGTGCTTGCCGCTTCCGCACTTGCCGCTTCTTCTCTGCATGCATGAGGGCTTTCTCCCGCACCTCAGCAACTGCCTTCGTGATTAGATCGCGCCATGCACGCCGATCAACCGCCTTCGATTCCCATGATCTGCAATCAAGATTAGAACGTGTGAGGCTCACTTTAATCATGTCCTGGTAACGTAACTTGGGTTTCCCAGCATGCCGCTTCCCTATACTCAGCTGACCGTATAAAAGTTGTTTCGGTATTCGCGTCGAATCCATACGGCTCACATGACCGAGCCATCTCAGGTGTCGCAGTAAAAGTATGCAGTCCACTGCATACATCCCACTTCGGCGCAACACTTCCGTGTCTGCAACTCTGGCGCCCCAGCCGATCCGCAGAATTCGTCGCAGACACTGCTGATGGAACCGCTCGAGATATCGCACATCCCGACGGTACATCGTCCACGTTTCACTGCCGTATAGAAGAACGGACAGTACCATGGATTTGTACACCATCAGCTTCGTGCCAATGCTAAGCTGATGGTTGTTCCACACTCGGTACTCAAGCTTCCCGAATGCCGCTGCCGCCTTCGACACGCGATTACGCAACTCAATGTGTAGCTGCTGATCAGTCGACATCACACTCCCAAGGTAGCAGAAGCGGGAGGTGGTTTCCAATACTTCAGCACCAATGCTGATTTGCGGCAATATTGAAGATTGCACCTCCGGTGAAGGCTGAAACAGACAGACAGTTTTGCTTGTGTTGATGGTGAGCCCGAATTTGGCCGCTGTCGAAGCCAGAGCACTAGTCATGTGCTGCAACTCATCCGCGTTGTGTGAAAACAACGCACAGTCGTCAGCAAACAGCAACATACGGATAGTTGTCTCACAGACTAGAGTTCTCGCACCGAAACGACGGATGTTCAGCAACCCACCATCAATACGGTGCTCCACACGAACACCGTAAGCACAAGCCGCATCAAAAGCACAAGACAACATTGCATGAAGATAGATATTAAACAGGGCAGGAGCTAACACACAGCCTTGCTTCACACCAGAGACAACTGTAAAGTCATCAGAGGTCTCTCCACTCAGCTGCACCCTCGCTCGCATACCACTGTGCAGACATTCAATTAAACTTACAAACTTACGCGGGCAACCAAACTTACCCAACACCAGCCACAGTGCCTCGCGGTTCACCGTATCAAATGCCTTGGTGAAATCAACAAAAAGCGAGTACAAAGGCTGGTGTCGTTCTCTGCACTTCTCTTGCAACTGACGAGCCGCAAACACCATATCTATAGTGCTGCGACCCGAACGGAATCCACATTGCTCTTCCGCCACGTGAGGTTCCACAATCTGACTCACGAGGCGATTGAGCAGGATTCGGGCAATCACCTTGCCCACACAACTCAGCAAGTTGATGCCACGATAATTCGTGCAACATTGCTTGCTACCTTTGCCCTTGTACAGTGGTAGCACAAGGGCATCCTTCAGCTCAGAAGGCACTTCCTCCTCAATCCACACGCGTTGCACCAAGTGGTGCAGTGCAGTCAACAACGCGGGTCCACCGTGTTTCAATACTTCAGGTGGGATCCCGTCACCTCCGGCACATTTGCCGTTTCGCAGCTGAGCAAGTGCTCTCTGCGTCTCATCTAGTCTCGGCGTATCTGCCAGATCCGCCTTCACATCGTGCTGCTTCAGGCCATTCAATGTAGGCCAGTCGATCTCTGAACGGTTGTTCAAGAGACAGTCAAAGTGTTTCCGCCAGACCTGCATTATGTCTGCAGTCTGGGAGCAGGTAGCGCCCGAACTACCATCGATCAGTGTCCTCAGCGGCTCCAATCTCGGTCCATACACCGCCTTCAAGGAGTCAAAGAATTCCTTGTGTTGACGGCGTTCGGCGTAGCATTCCATCTGCTTCGCCTTCTCCGTCCACCATGCATTTTTAATGCGACGGAGCTCTCGGGTCAGTCGCCGTCGAAGTTTGCGAAACTGACTACTCTTCCCCAAGTCACTGGGGTCTGCAACATGTGCAGCAAATGCTGCATTCTTCTCTGACACCAATGCGTCAATCGTCACATTGTTGTCATCAAACCAATCAGGCCGCTTACAGTTGGCGCGCCCGATGGTCTCCTCCGCAGCAGCTGTCACCTGGTCGCGAATGTGGTGCCACAGGTCGCCCACTGTGGCTATACAGTCCACATCACCACACAGGCGTGCAGCCATCGCCTTCTCCAGCTCAGCACGTTTCGCCACAGTGCCGAGGGAGAGAATGTTAAATTTACGCCGATTCACGGCGGGAGTGCAATACATCGATTTACGAAAATATATGTACAGTTTGGTCCGAACCAATTTGTGATCAGTGCCACACTCAGCTCCACGCAGTACACGTGTCATGCGCACTTCACGCATATCACGCTGACGTACGATGACATGGTCGAGCAGGTGAGCGTGACCACTCCATGGGTGCGTCCAAATTGCTATATCACTCGCACTCAGTGCAAACCGAGTGTTCGTGATCGTCAGGCCGTGAGTGGCACACAGTGAGAGCAGCCTGTCACCGTTCGCATTCGCTGAACCAATGCCATGCGCACCGATAACATCTGTCCACGCTGATGCATCACGCCCAACGCGCGCGTTGAAATCACCCAGCAGAAATAGTCGGTCGCTCCTCTGCACAGACCGTATCACGGAGGATAGCTCAGTGTAGAACTGATCACGCGTGTCATCAGGATAACACATGGTCGGACCGTACGTGCTTATAAAAGTAGCAAACTTACCTCTTCCGAGTCGCAGGCGAACAGTCATCAGTCGCGCGCTGATGCCCGTTGGTTCACCCACCAGCTGGCCATTCAGGCGATCGGATATTGCAAATCCGACCCCATGTTCACGTGGTGCTGAGGCGGTGTTCCCCACCCAGTAGAATGTATAGCCAGCACCTGCTTTATGTAACTTACCTTGCTCAGCGAGCCGAGTTTCACTGAGCGCCGCAATATCGATGTGGTATCGCGCCAGCTCCATTGCGACCAGTGCAGTGCGTCGCTCCGGGCGCTCGCTCGAGTTCCGGTCCAGTAGTGTGCGCACGTTCCAGCACCCGATGTTGAGTGCTTTGCGCGCAGGCATACGATTGCATTGGTGGGCAATCGCACGCGAGGTGGTCGTTGTGCTTCGGAGGTTTGCTTGAGGGACTCCACCCGGAGCCTTTGGCTCGATAGCCTGACCCACAAGGCAGTGGGTGGTTTGGAGGTTTGCTTGAGGGACTCCACCCGGAGCCTTTGGCTCAATAGCCTGACCCACAAGGCAGTGGGTGGTTTGGAGGTTTGCTTGAGGGACTCCACCCGGAGCCTTTGGCTCAATAGCCTGACCCACAAGGCAGTGGAGAGCAGATCCAGCTCGGGAATGTGATTGCAGAGACAGATGGGGATCTGCTTGACGGCCGTCACACGCAACCTTTGAGGTTCTGGAACAGTTATCATATGTTTTGCGACCGTAATTGGATACGCACCTGCGACCACGGCCAGACGCAGGTGGGTTTTTGGCGGGTTTGCACCAATTTGACCAGGGGCTGCCTGGCTTGAGGCGGGCAGTAGCAAACCATTGAACACCCGGAGGTGTCCTCCCACCGTCAGAGACAATGCGTGGTACTCGTGCTCTACGCCAATCGAGCATTGAGAATATAACCCGTAACCTGTTGTCTCCCATGGCTAGGTTTTACGGGAAGTAAGCCATCGACCACTTCCTAACCTCCGGAGAGGATGGACTAGGATACTGCCAGGGCGCCCACACCTGACAGGAGAACGACTCGGGTCCTCAGCCAAAGCCTTCGATTAAATGAAAACCCGTAAGGCAGCGGGTCTAGCACATGGTCAGTTCACTGACTCATGCGGATTGGTGTCCTGGATCTTAGCAGGGAGAAGGGCGAAACCTAACTCCCACCCAGCGGTCGCCACGTGGAGGCGCCCAGGACATGAGACTATGGCGCAACAGTAGCAGCAGTGGGTAGACCATCTGTCAGGATCTAGCCACCACCAGCCTCAGCGCACCATAGGCTCTCCCGCCATAGGCTCTCCCACATATATATATACATGTATATATATGTGTGTATATATAGCAGACTTCATCAGCCATTTATCTACCTCACGAAAGTTCATTCCGCCGTTGTGAGCATTTACCCACCACATTTTGACCGGGGACCTACATGATTTTCCACTTCTCCTTCACTTTAGATCACTTTACTCATTGCTCCCCAGACATTCATATATGCAACTGACGCTTTCGCGTTACTTTTCCTTTATAAATACGCATTCCGTAACAAGTCCCATATGTAAATAAGTATGCGCATATCGCATGGTCATTTGCCTATTCGTGCCACATCCTGGCTAGCCGAATAACCTCCTCGTGGTGCCAGCTGGGTGGTTGGGGTTTAACCCGTTCCAGCAAATAGTTCGGCGGCAGTGTTCCAGGACGTGGTGGGTTTTCGCCTGGCAAGCGTTCTCCCTATAAAAAGCCACAAATGTCTGCTTATCAACACTGTGACGTGGCGGATGTGACTCGCCACAAAATAAAGTCACTGGCCCGTGGATATCCGGAAAGTGCTATCCAACCCAAGGAAGTCAATCGCTTATGCTCACATTCCTGACGACAACAAACAGGCAAAAATGCTGCGGCACATTTAAAGACACAAGCTACATTCATACACAAATACATACGTATATACACTCATACACTTACATACATTGTCATGCCAAACATGTACTTTTGTACATTATTGATCACACTGTTAGCTAAACATTATCATGCCTGTAAAGGTATGTCTCGCATGGTCGAGAATAAAAGTTTATTTATTTATTTATTTGTATTATTCTCACAGCCATTTCCGTTCTTGTCCACCGATTTCTCGAAGTACGCTGACCTTTCTGCCCAGTCGTTAGCCAAAAAATTCACATGGGAACATTTGAGGTAAGCAAAATATTCATTTCCATTTAAGTTAAATATATCACTCTTCATATCCTCACTTGAAGTGGCTATTCTTCATTTTCCGACTAACCGAATGCACTATTTACTTATCCAACAACATAGGTCCAATTTAGACCCATTTATGCAATTGGAAACTCCGGGCACTTGCTACCAAAACTATAGTGCTATAAAAGCTACAGGATCCCGATTCCTTTATACACCCGCCACTGGTTTATTTATAGTATTTACAAATTAGTTAACTACATATCAGTATCCTACGCTACCATTATACTCACGGCTGTGCCGGTTGATCTCGGCCCGCAAACACGTTCCTGCCAGATGTGAGAGTCCTGGTCCCGTCATCCACCACGGCTGCTTTCGCTAGAAGCGGGAAAATGATTAACCACCGTAACCCATTTAAACTGTTCACTTTGTTGATTTCTAATCCTCAGCATATTAACAATGGCTGGCCGAACAACCTCCTCGTGGTGTCAGCTGGGTGGATTGGGTTTACCCCTTCCAGCAAATAGTTCGGCGGCAGTGTTCCAGGACGTGGTGGGTTTCCGCCTGGCAAGCGTTCTCCCTATAAAAAGCCACAAATGTCCGCTTAACAACACTGTGACGTGGCGGTTGTGACTCGCCACCAACTAAAGTCACCCATTGCTTATCCGGACGACCGCTTCAAGTCCACAGCCATCAAGCACCCATTAACACTGGACACACGTTCAAGCACGATCAAAAAGACTGGAATACATTTACGAACTCCATAAACACGGCTAAACACGCCCACATACACACTTACATACATTTATATATCAACCTATGCGACAATCTCATTGATCCATTGTACATTGACTGATCACAGTTTGTACTCTTAACATGATCATGTCTGCGCAGACGTGCCTCGCTTAGTCGAGAATAAACATTTTATTTATTTATGTATTTATTTAATCTAACAATAAACACACATATGCGTCGGAAGACCCAAACCGTTCATTTATCAGCATACAACATTGCTCGTCTCCAATACGACTATGGTTAAGCGGACTCGGCCGCAGCTAATCCCAAGAAGCTTTTTGCTTACGTTAAAAGACTCAGCGGGGCAAAACTGTCTATACCAGCTTTATTGCGAGCAGACGGGACCCGTACGCAAACTGACTATCACAAGGCTTGTATGCTGAGTCATCAGTATGTTGGAGTCTTTGTTCGGGAGACCTATTTACCACAGGTTGAATTGGTTTCAAGAGTTCCAAAGGATGTTTGCTTAGCTGAATTTAGCATAACGGAGACGCAGGTCTTCGAGCTATTGCAAGGCATTAATGCCACTTAAGCTTCCGGTCCTGATTCAATTCATCCGAAGCTGTTGTATGAGTTGGCCACTGAGCTGAGTGGTACGCTCACATGCGTGTTTTCAATATCGCTGGAAAGCTGCAGCCTACCTTCGGAATGGAAGGAGGCAATCGTCTGTCCGATTTTTAAGGGCGGTGACAGCGCTCTACCCGCGAACTACAGGCCTGTCCGTTTGACCAGCTTAGCAGTCAATTAGTTTGCAACGCTGCTAAGGGATTCAGTGGATAACCATCTGAATAGATTCAACCTTCTCAGTGTTGCGCAACCTGGATTCCGCAAAGGATTTTCATGTCAGACTAATCTACTTGTAGCTCGTGAAAGCTGGACGGAAGCGGTAGACAGTGGCCACGCTGTAGACGTGCTATTCGTAGATTATTCGAAAGCTATTGACACTGTTTCACATCACCGGCTTTCACTAAAGTTGAGATCTTATGGGATATATGGTCGCACTATTCAATGGGTGTCTGCCTTCCTTGAGGGGAGGAAACAGTGCGTACGGGTGTGGCGTAGGCTTTCGCTCAGGCAAGCTGTCCTTAATGGCGTTCAACAGGGCACGGCATTGGGGCCATCTTTGTTCGCCAGCTATGTAAATGACGTGCCGGAAGAGCTAGGGGTGTCATCACTAATGTTTGTTGACGACCTTAAGTTTTGGAATACTGTGGATACCCCGAAGGTCCTGAAGCAATTCAGCGTGCCTTGGATAGGCTCTGGGAATGGTCTACAATATGGTTGCTGCCCATAAATAGGGCCAAGTGCTCTGTTCTCCGAATCGCAGCTGCAAATCCTCACACCCGATGTGTTGTCGGCCGTGGTGAACTACCTGTTGTCACTCAGCAGATTGATTTAGGAGTCGTACATGCATCAGCACTTCATTCTGGCGACAAATGAAAGAAGGCTGCTTGTCGGGGGTTTCGTATGATGTGGTTTATCCGCCGTTCTTTTGGAATCCTGACGACCAATTTGTTTGTGAAGCTATTCTCGGTATTCGGCCGACCCCACCTGGAATATTGTATTCTGGCTTGTCCACCATGTATTAACCGAGACAAAATGGACTTGGAGAGGAAGTGGACACTCGGTTAGTGCAGGGTCTACGGGGACAGACGTATCCTGAACGCTTGCTCAGTTTGGGGATGTACTCAATGCACTACCGAAGGATAAGAGGGAACCTGATTCTCCCTCATCGTATTTTGACGGATAAGATTGGCCCGGACTTGTCAAGGCTATTTAGTCCCGCTACGTTACCTAATCTCCGCGGTCACCCATTGAAACTGCACAAAACACGGTCTGATAGGATTAGGACGGAAACTCGTCTATCGCGCGGAGTTATAGATCGCTGGAATTCGCTTCCAGATCACGTGGTTAGGGAACCTACGGTTAAGGATTTGCGAGGCAGCTCGATGCTCTTGGGTGGCAACTCCAAACCATTCCTGTTTCCTAATTGACCCACCTTCACTTTTCAGTTCTTTTTAGAATGATTCAAATACCTTTATATTCTAATTGCTTAGCTCTTTCTACTTTCTCATTGCGCCTTCTTAGTTTGCTTTTTTCTCTTTGTTACTTCACGTAACCGGCCTAGCAGGAACTGTTAGGGCAGCATACGTGGGCATTCATTGGTTGGACAGGGTGTGATGCGGTCTTTGTTTTAGGTCCATCAGTATTTCAAAGTATGCGAACTCCTAGTTCAACGACCCGCTGAAGAAGGAACACTTACGGGATAAACCTTTCGTTCCAGTCCCGCTTGATCTTGAACTTGAACGTGAAACAAAGACTCAGCATGCAAGCACGCGGTTAGTAAAGCAAATGCAGCGTACCTACAAACGCTGCACCGGTTCTGCTTACGTTCTCTGCAGGACTCGTCGTCGTTTCTGTGTTGGCTCCGAGTGGCCTCGCTCGTGGCTCACAAGGCGTGCTTGACTGAGACATTCGCGACCGCATGTGCTACAGCACCGTGCGATCGATGTCGTTGGAGTACAACTCATCGGCAACCATCGCATCCGCAATTGTCGCTTCTTCTCTGCATGCACGAGGGCTTACGCTTGCACCTGGTAAACGGCGTTCGTTGTTAGATCACGCCATGCACGCCGATCAGCAGGATCAGCCGAAAAAGTGGCTAAAACGGGAGTCTGAACGGTTTGCGCAGCATGACTGGCCCGTAAATTACCTGCTCTATATTGCAAAATGCTGTCGCTACGTGTTGTGTATAACGTCAGTTGTGTGGAACTGTAATAACGTGTAGTCAGTAGTGGTGGGAGAGAAGTTACTGTCTCGTTATTCCTACAGAGGGCAAAATCTGGGGGGAAATAAGCATGCGAAACGGACCCGCACAATTTCCAAACGAGCGACCAATGAGACACACGATTTTTGCCACTCGGGCTCTTAACGGGCGCCATGATACACTCACTGTGCGTTCGTCGTACACTGGTGCCAATAAGGCGGTAACCTCAAGTAAAAACCCACCTGCTGCCTGGAACGTTTCTGTCTCGGCATCCACGGTGGACCTCAGTAAGCCATTCCAGTCATTCACTATGAGAGGACATTAAGCCAGGTTGGAAGTACACGAAGAACCATTGGTTTGAACAGATTTAGACTGTGACCTAGTATCGAGCTCTGTCTCCTCTCACCAAAAATCTGTCGGACAAAAAGCCACATCTTGCAGACGATAAGTATTGAAATAATTAGTACCACGAATGCAAGATAAAACAATAGAGCCAAAAGACGAACCCATGAACTGAGGAAACCACCTCCGGCAAACTACTGAATGAAGAGACGCGGAAATAGGGAACTGATCGAGGACACTGCGTGTACTACTAAGTGAGTACTACGCGGTAACTCGATTTTTTGGCGTGCCATTCTGATCGAGCTTTTCAGCTGAAATAACGTGGAAAACAGTGTTTGAATAAACACTTGAAACGAAATTTGACTTTTGTCAAATTTTCTCTGATCCAAGATATCTTGGATCGATTAAATTGGTACTGGCCAAAGCGTCTTTGGCGCTTACTGGTAATTTTTCCGGTTGTTCCCAGTTTTAATCCCGTTTTGCACCCTGTTTTTGTCTTTTTATTGCGGTCGTTTTCCTATTGTATACGTGTTGTAATTCTAATCTGTTTTCCACATGAACATGGCTGTCTCGCTAAACACCGAGACGGATGGACCTATGGGGTCCTCGTTTGATGATTCTACTGCAGCTTGCGGACAGGTTAACTGTTCAGAGCCAGTAACAGATGCATCTGGTGGTATGCAGTGTGACGTCTGCTGCCGCTGGTATCACGAAAGCTGTACCGGCCTACAAGCTGATCAGTACAAAATGCTATCATCAAGCGTCCACTTTCTTTTCAGCTGTGCTGAATGCTGCGCTAAAAGATCGACGCGCCTGGCTGTCACCGGTGCTAAACTTTCAGCGTTGGCTTCAAGGTTGGCAGATGTTGAGTTGGCGATAGCTAAACTCGCCTCTATTGCTTCGCTCGATACGAAAATGGATTTGATTTTAAAATCCCTAAATATTTCGTTTGAAGACACAGCAATAGCCGGCAACATTGCTGACGATCCATCCACTGGAGTCTGTCAATCGGTCATAAAGTCGCACATCCTACCGGCCAATCCAGGTAGCATTGCTGGCGGTCCTCATGATCCGATCAAAGTGAAGAAAAATAGGGTGCGGAAACACCAAAAGCCCTCTGCTAAACCCAGAGAAATAGTTGCCACGGCATCGAAAGAGATGCCGTCTTTGACAGTCATAAACTCGTCTGACGATTGCACACAGAACTTTCCACAGACGCTGACTGTCTCGGCCGCCAGTGAACCAGCCTGTTCTGACGAAATGCTGGTAACTGCTCAATGCGTTACAAAGTCAACGGCCCCTGCTCCAGTGAGCCAAAAGAAGAAGCGGACAAGATCTGCTCGTAAAACTTCGAAGGGGCTTGAAGACCCAGGAACCAGTAAGACGCCGGCAATAGAGCGGAAAACCTACGCTACCGTTGCTTCGGCGTCGTTTGGGAAGCCAGGGACAGTCCCACCGCCAGTGGTGAAAACAGCTGGTACAGGTGTCGACTCCAAGGCACGTGGGGTAAACACTCCCCGTCGTGCCGACTCTTTCACTGATAGTAGCGTTATATTCCGTAACGTTACTGAATCTGAGGCCGTTCTCCCAAGGGAACGCATCTTGGATGACATCAAGTGGCTGAAACTGTGTGTCAGCAAGCTGCTTCCACCTGGTTTCCCTGGTGTCACTGTCAGAAAGCTGACCAGATTGGGGAACGTTCCCGTCGCTGCGCCAAATCCACGACCCCGACTACTTCGCGTAGTCCTTTCTACCCCGGAGGAACGCAAATCGTTACTGCGATTTGCATTCAAACTTAAGGGTAGTGGTGTCAGCGTTCAGCCGGACCTACCACTGGCAGATAGGTTGAAGTTAAAGGAGGCTATCAAAGACCTCAAAACTAGACGGGCGGCTGGTGAGCAAGGCCTCCGTCTGGTGGGTTTTCAGGTGGTCAGCCGGAAGTTACTTTCCGCCCTATCAGAACCAATCCTGATGGCGCACGACCCAGGGATGGTCGTGCCGACTTCCTTGAGGTAGTACTTAGCAACGTGCGTAGCCTAAGGAACAAGGTGCACGAGTTGGGTCTACTTGTAGACAAATCTCGTCCCGACATACTTGCTTTCACTGAGACGTGGTTGTCTCCGGATATCACGGACGGTGAGGTATATTTACCTGGCTACGCGCTGCTTAGAACTGATCGCTCCGTTGGTCGCCAAGGCGGAGGCGTTGTACTGTATGTGAGCTGTAACTTAGATGTGTTGAGGACTTGCACATTCCAGTCGTCGGATCAGACTGTTGAAGCCCTATCGGCTGTTTTGTGCACTTCCTCTACCCAGTTTACAGTTATAGTGATATACAGAAGTCCTGGAAGTTCCTCCAGGGGGATACTTGACTTTATTCGCACTCAGTCTGCGAATAAGTGTTTAGTTCTAGGGGATTTCAACCTCCCGGAAGTCTGTTGGGCCGATCTTTCTTGCAATTCGGCATTAGGAACATTCGGTGCAGACTTCCTTGAACTGACTCTCCAAGTGCCTTTGCACCAGTTCGTTGACTTTCCCACTAGGTATATGGACAACCAAATACCATCTACTTTGGATTTGGTTTTCGCTAAGTCCCTGGACTTCGTGACTGACGTTTCATGCGGTGCACCTCTAGGGTCTAGCGATCACGCATGCATATCCTTTCGATGTGCTCTTTCAAGGCACCAAGAGACCGCTGTTGAATTACTTCCGAATATTTGGCGGGCGGACTTTAGTGCAATGCGAACTAAGGCTTCAGTTCTGAACTGTGAGATCTCGATGGCTGACTCTGTCCAGTTAGCCTGGGATAAATTTAAGGCATACCTTACGGAGGTTTCCACTCCCTATATTCCACTCATGAGGAAAAGAGGGTTAAGGGCACAGCCTCCATGGATAGATACCACAGGCAAGTTCCTACTCAAGAAACGGTCTAGATGCTGGCGAACCTACCAAGCAGCTCCATCAGCCAGTACCTATGATAGTTATCGAGAGAATAGAAATAAATGTAAGCAACATCTCAGAACTGCTCGTCTCCAATACGAGCAGGGTTTAGCGGACTCGGCCGCAGCTAATCCCAAGAAGTTTTTTGCTTACGTTAAAAGACGCAGCGGGGCAAAACTGTCTATACCAGCTTTATTGCGAGCAGACGGGACCCGTGCGCAAACTGACTATGACAAGGCTTGTATACTGAGTGATCAGTATACTGGGGTCTTTGCTCGGGAGACCTCTTTACCACAGGTTGAATTGGTTTCAAGATTTCCAGAGGATTCTTGCTTAGCTGAATTTATCATAACCTAGACTCAGGTCTTCGAGCTACTGCAAAGCATTAATCCTTCTAAAGCTTCCGGTCCTGATTCAATTCATCCGAAGCTGTTGCATGAACTGGCCACTGAGCTGAGTGGTCCGCTCACGTGCGTATTTTAATATCGCTGGAACAGCTGCAGCCTA
>CALYDF020006355.1:0-13479 GCA_944474145.2 Dicrocoelium dendriticum
TATCTGTACCAACGATACTAAGTTTAAACTAAGTACGTCGTACGAAAACTAAACTAGAAACTACGAACAGAGAAACCTAGACTTAACGCACTGTCTGGGCTGAAGAATAAAACGAATTATCCTGTAACCGTGGTTCTATAAGGCATATTAAATACAGTGCATGACTTACGAATAGGTTTTGCAATCGTAATGCAAGTGGTAGAAACTGTACAGCGTGGGGCAGATCAAGCATTTGGGCAGTGTCACAGTAACATAATAATAAGAATGACCTTGAAACGTCAAGGACGTGTCAGTGATCGAGTGAAAGAAATAGATATACTGTAAGAAGAAACGCAAGCGGTACGCTTAAAGCGAACAATTGTTTTCGATTTATTCATCATCAGGCTTTGTACAGAAATATACGTTGAGAAGCGGAGTTCATAGGGGAAACAAAGAGTAACTATTGATTGAACAAAACATTTTAAGTGCTTAACGTAACGTGTCACGTGGTCAGGTGACTGAAGGCATGTGATACCAATGAGTGAAGTCCGATTCATCTCTATTACTGGCTGGCCAGGGTAGTTGTAAGGCTTGTACATGTTGCTTCTGAATGCATAGGTTTGGTTTTGTCAACCTGATGCATACTGCTTCAGCGGTAGCGAGTAGCCGAGCTCCTGACCGATGGTGTAGCTGTGATGGAACTCGATAGATGATCTCAAAAGACTTGCGCTTATCAATCAGATGATTGGTTCAGATCAGATGGTTGGTTATGGCACTCAACTGAGTTTTCTCTCGTTGGGTGACGAGTGACGTTGGTAAATGTTCCTTGATTCGCTTTTCCAAATGTCTGGTCGTGCGCCCAATGTACCTAGCCCCACAGGAGCAGGTAAACCGTTAGACTACCATTGATTGGCGTTGATCAGGCATCTTGTCTTTGAACCTAGGAACAAAGAGCGAACTGCTTGTAAAAACGATCCTCAGTTGAGCTGCATTAAAGGTCTTCCGGCAAGTCTTTATCAGTCGTCGTGTGCATATTTCCGCCGGTATGTCACCTTTAAAGGGGAGTTGGAGCAATAGCTGTTTCTTTTCCGCTGTTTGTACTGTTGGTTTTGGCCTACTCGACTTCATATGAACGTCAATGAATTGTTCTGGATAACCGTTTTCGCGAAGTGTTTGCTTGATTTGTTTCATTTCTTCTTCAATTGTGTCCTCACTGCAGATTTTCCGTGCACGATTGGCTAGTGTATGTACCAGTGTTCTTTTTCGGCTTATTGGTACAAAACTTCGGAAGTGTGTGTACTGGCCTGTCCAATACGGCTTTCGATAGACTCACATCTGAATTGATCCATCGTCTCGTCGCTTTAAGTTTGCATCTAAAAAGTGCATTTGGTTATCCATTTCTTCTTCAATTGTGAATGTGGCGTTGGGATGTGCCTTGTTAAAACACTCGACGACATATTGCAAGTTGTTCGTCTGTTCAATTATGCAGAATATGTCGTCAACGTAACGTCGGTAGAAGCGTAAGCCCGAGATGAATCGGACTTCACTCATTGGTATCACATGCCTTCAGTCACCTGACCACGTGACACGTTACGTTAAGCACTTAAAATGTTTTGTTCAATCAATAGTTACTCTTTGTTTCCCCTATGAACTCCGCTTCTCAACGTATATTTCTGTACAAAGCCTGATGATGAATAAATCGAAAACAATTGTTCGCTTTAAGCGTACCGCTTGCGTTCCTTCTTACAATATATAATAAAAATGGGCATACTACACGAAATAGATATACGTTATGTTAACCGCTTGTAAAACACAGTAAGCAGTGTGAATGTGCAAGATAATCAGGGAAAAGAGATACCGTGTCCTCATGTAAGCAATCCAGGTTGGGGATACATCAAAGTTCCTTTTGGACTTTACAGTATCTACGGACCTCCGCGAGCAAACCATCATGAAACCTTGCCGCTACTGGATGCTATGAACACAGTTTCTAGCACTACCTCCAAAGTTGCAACCCACTCGTAACATTCACCGAATTGACCGTAATGCATTTAGGGAACTGATTTACACTATGAATTGGGAGCCATCGTTCTGAACCAACAACCCGACTATGGCCACCGATGAATCTGTGAACAATGTTGCTGTGTGTTCCGATGTACTACAGCCTGCGATAAGGAGCGACACCAGTAAGTAATGCGACAAACATAAGCAAATGAACAAGGCCGAAAACAAACGAAACAAACCTAGGACATCTTATCACAGGGCCAACATATTCTCTAGGCAACCATATTTCATTAAGCCATAATAAAGCTATAGCGGCTGAAGCAAAATGCCGAAGTTGCCAACGAGAATCGATGGTGAAAACATGTCTATACTGTAGCTAAACATCTTCAATCCATTGCTGAAGAACGGCTCCTACCCAATAAACAATAAATCTGCTGCCTATGAAGTTCTGTAAAAAATATTCAGGAGCAAAGTTGTTCACTTTATGACACCATTGAACTGATCAACCAATCACAGCATGGCTTTATTTTAAGCCGCTCCTTCGTTACTTGCCAGCTACATTCTTTAACCATGTGTGATCCATGATTGATAGAAGAATGGCGGTAAGTATAACTGAGTGATTTGGCAAACACGAGGTTTAGGTCAGATCTGCAACGGAAATACATGATGCTGGTTTGGCAGAAGTATGTGACACAGCCTACGAAGCTTAGACGATTTCGTCTAACCACGTCAAGTTTACAGTATACATCAAGTCGGACGCCTGCACTGTCAGACAATTGAGCGATCTTGTCTAAACAATGCATAGTTAGATCGATGTACTGCAACATGCTTGATGGTCTGAGGCTACCGCATTTCCGAACAAGCGAGTAAATCGGGCTGATACACATCGATAAGTACATATAACTCCTACTGTTTATCTTTCTCACCTAACCGTCTTGCTTTCTTTTAGCATTTCTTCTACCCCGACGAATTATTGGCATCATTACTTATTGCAACAATGTGGCACTGTAAGCAGTCGTTATGCATTATAGGAATATTTACAGCTACACAGAGCAACCTCTACTCGCTGCTTCCCACCAGTTCTCAGTTCTCAGTTCTCAAGAGCATAAAAATCAACTACCTATATGTTCAAAATCACCACCGTCGTTTCGCCGCAGACTATTGGCTAGCACTTTCTGCAGTGTCCACTGAGATCCCACGACATACGATGACGATGCGCCGTTTCAGTTCCTTCGGCCTGTAGCTGTAGAATGACACAGGTATGGAATATTTCTTTTCAAAAGGATGCTAACATATGTAAAGCATTAGTTCTGTTAAAAAATCAAGTTACCCATCATAAAAATCAGCGAAGTAGATGTTCAAAACGACCACACTCGTTTCGTTTGCATGGCAGCATCCTCCAACAAAGAAATATTCCATATCTGTGTCATTCCACAGCTGTGTGACGCGCTTCTGCCAAACCAGGATCACTTATTTCCATTGCAGATCTGACGTAAACCTCGTGTTTGACAAATCACTCAATTATACTTACCGCCATTCCTCTATCAATCATGGATCACACATGGTGAAAGAACTGTAGCTGACAGGTAACGTAGGAGCGGCTTGAAATAAAGCCATGCAATGATTGGTTGATCAGTTCATTGCTGTCATAAAGTGAACAACTTTGCTCCTGAGTATTCTTTGCTGGACTTCGTAGGCAACAGAGTTATTGTTTATTGGGTAGGAGCTGTTCTTTAGCAATGGAGTGAGGATGTTGGCTACAATATAGAAACATTTGCACCATCGATTCTCGTTGGCAACTTTGGCACTTTGCTTCAGCCGCCATAGCATTAATGTGGCTTAATGAAATATGGTTGCATGGGGAACATGTTGGCCCTGTGATAAGATGCCTTAAGTTTGTTCCGTTTGCTGTTGGTCTTGTTCAGTTGCTTATGTTTGTCGCATTATATATTGGTGCCGCTCCTTACCGCAGGTTGTATTACATCGGAACACACAGCAATATTGTTCACAGATTCACCGGTAGCCATAGTCGAGTTGTAGCTTCAGAACGATGGCTCCCCATTCATAGTGCAAATCAGGGCCCCAAATGCATTACGGTCGATTCGGTGAATGTTACGAGTGGGTTGCAACTTTGGAGGTAGTGCTAGAAACTGTGTTCATAGCATCCAGTAGCGGCAAGACTTCATGGTGGTTTGCTCGCGGAGGTCCGTAGATACAACCAACTACAAGATGCGAACAAATTGTGAAACGTTTCGTAATCGAAAGTGTGTAACTCACTGAAATAGCTCACGCATATCGAAATGTATGCTTACAATGGACTTCAATTGCAAAGTACCATCTGACCAAACCTGTAGAAAACCATGTTGTGCCACATTGATTCGATATTCCGAGAATAAGAAACCTATCATATCGTTTTGTCCATTCCTTGTTTTGCCAGACAATCGGAGTCCGATTTAATAACAAGCGAACAGTATGTTGGCCTGTTGCCGAGGGCACTTGACTGTTTACATTCATCCATCCTCTGCCGGGTGCTGAACGCCTTGGGAAGCTCATCCTGGACTGCTGTAAACTAAGGCACTATTGTAGTTGTTTCGACTGTGTACGATCTTACTTCTCCCTCCCGTTAAGTAAGCCCTGAACTCACTTCCAAATTCAGTCCTTTTGGTATCCATCATAAGTGGGCCATGTTAAACTATGCTCGATCGGCTGCCTTCCGTTGCCTGATGAACGGCATAAACTAACGGTCCTCCTCCGTGTGCGATTGATCACGTTTGTCTGCGCTTTTGTTGTACTCTCTGTGGTCATCACCAGTCTGCAATCTCGCGTGGAATATATTATCCCGGTGTGGTATCCCCGACGGAAACAAGGTCTCGCTGCTCCCTAAACTCTGAAACGAAGGGAAACCAAGCATGTCAAGAGCCTACATCACCTGTCTATGAGCTCATTATAAAATTCCTCGGGATGTAATCCTTGGATATCGGCGATTTCGAGGGGTACTCAAGGTCGGGAGCATCTGTTACATCATGAGGTCTTACCATATCCTGAAGAATGCGGGAGATCTTTGTCACACGCGCAGTTCATTCATAACACCCACCTGATAAGCCATCAGCTTAGGTGGGCAACGCAGTATACTCAGCTGTATGCCGCATTGGGCATGTTTTCCCTGTAGATGTGCTAGCTGTGGAATGCCACTCACTGGTATGCAATCTCGGTCCCCACTGCGCTAGCGAATAAACTCTAGGCTCTGTGTTTAAGTTCTTCGTGGGAATGCACTCACCTTCATTTCGTTGCAGAGCTCCACTCGGTTTGTTCAGCAAAGCATCCTAACTACATTTGATCACCACATGTCCGGTAGTAGTTTCGACATTATGTACGATGCTCAAGGTGTAGCCCAGTACCGCGACCGCTAACACGTCGTTTCGTACTTCCTACGACAAGGTCCGTAGTTTTTGGATGTTAGTCTGCATGTGACTAACGCGGCCTTCTCGTTCATCGAGACACAGCGCGGTGCGCCATATTTTTCACGAGGCTTTCTTTGTTGTTGATTCCAGCTAGACGCTCAACGATGGCTGTGTCTAGCTTATTTACGTACGTCAAATTCGTCGATCGTCCCAAGATCAATCAGTGTGGCGAATGTTTTGGTGAGTGACTTCCTGCAGGTTATTCTGTGCGCTCATGCACTGCTGTAACGGTGGACGAGACTGCCATGTTGGCGTGGCATTTCAATCTCAGTGTGTAGATGGTGTCGTTCGAGGGCTGTTTGTCCATCTTTTCTCAAAATGCCGGCATCGAGGATGCAGGCCCACTGATCACGCATTCGCCTTTCAGTTCAGTCCTTCACACCCGTATGACTGGTGTAAACGTGCTAGAGAGGTAAAACTTGCTAGTCTTTCTTGTAATACCAGAAAACTTTTTCATCTTATCCGAACTATCGAAGGTTTCCGTTCTAGAGTAAGCGAAACGATTTGCGAATTGGATGGTCCACTAGTCTTTAACGGCGGTTGCTACTATGGGCTGGACACGGGTTCGCAGTTTTGCAGGCCACCAGCCCCTCTGCTTCCCTTGGAGCACTCACTGGTGCTGTGGTCTGTCCCCACAGATCCTCCCTCTCACCAGGAAATCTGGCAGGAACTGCGCTTCTTGCAGCGCTATAATGCACTGGGTCCTGATGGTTTACCATCCGCGCTATTTAAAGATGGCAGATATTCGCTGGTTCGAAAACTTACTGCTTTGTTCTCAGAAAACTGGATAAAAGTGGAGGTTGCCCCATCTTCGGGTGAGTCGATAGTCTTCCCCATCTTCAAAAAGGACCTGCGCTAAATGTGCTCCAACTACAGGAGTATCAACTTGGTTCCCGTCTTTTGTAAGGATCTGGTGTCCATCATACTTCAGAGGCCATTTCCAGTGCACGAATCGCTACAAGGGGAAGAACAGTCTGGGTTACGCTCTGGCCCCGGCTTCATCGATCAAATCTTCACACAGCCAGATCATGGAGCTCCGCCATGTGTACCAAGAACTCAGTAGTGTCGTGTTCTTGGATATTCGCACTGCCTTCTATTCTGTCGACAGGTCTGCATTGTGGCACTGTTTGTTGAGAAATAACGTCCCTTGAAAGTTCGTTTCCGTACTGCTCGCTATGTACAATCTGACCTCGGATAGGGTTAGGGCTTATGGTAAGCTTTCGTCTTCCTTTATTGTCACTAGTGGAGTTCGACAAGTATACCCTATCTCCTGATTCCTTTTCAATTTTGCCATCGAGAATGTCCTAAAAAATGCTCTGGATAATTCGTTGAGCGCTGGTGTCGAACTCCTCCCAGGTAGCCGAGTTGTTGACTTGGACTACGCTGATGATATTGTCTTGCCGGGTAACGGTCCACAAACCGTCTAAGTTGCACTCAACCGCTTGGCGATTGAAATATCAAACTATACAATGGCTTTTTCCCCATTCAAATGCTAAGCTCTTTCCCAAGACTTTCGTATGTCTGTACCTGCACTCTTGGTGGTGTGACACTGGAGGTTACGGATAGTTTTACTTACCTGGGAAGTTTCATCACAACCGGTGGAGCTGTTGGAGACGAGATTTCGATGCGTATCTCAAGAGCACGCCTCGCTTTCTCTAAGCTGAGGCACTTGTGTAGCCATCCGTCTATCCATCAAACGGCGGGTTTATTGTGCGACTGTTCGCGTTGTACTGTTGCACACTTGCGAGTCTTGGCTTGTTCCCACCGCTGACTTGCGCCGTCTCTCTGTGTTTGTGTACCGTTGCTTGCGATCCATTGCCCATGTGTGGTGGCTGCACCACGTATCCAATGTGGAGCTTAGACAGCGTGCCTTGGGTGGAGGCAGCCGCTCGCTTGAGGAGGTGGTTCCGCTGCATCAGCTATGGTCGCTTGGACACGTACTGCGTATGTCCGCTCATCGTCTTCCGTGTCGGGCGTTGTTTGCGGTTGCTAGACAGGTCTGGAGGAGGCGGCACGGTGAACAACCCACAGCATGGAGAAGCCACATGAAGAAGCTGACGAAACAGTTACCCTCGGTCGGTTCTTTCCTACTCCCTGTTTGGGATTTCGACGTTAAAGCGTCGCTGGTTGGAGACCGTTGTACTCATGGCTCAGAACCGATGTCAATGGCGGACGTGTGTCTCTGCGCGTTGCGGTAATTTCCCTTCCCCAATAAAACACAAACAGGAACACAAAAACTGTGAGTGAAAAACGACTGAAAAAATGCTGCTTCCTATTCGTATCCTGTTTCCCTTTTCTTCCATGATTATGATGGCACAATATTTGTACCACACATTGTTCTATGGATATATATATATATATATATATATATATATATATATCCTGTTTTTCACTCTATGTATCCCAGTGATTGGTTGCACCTATTACTTGCGAATCATCATTGATCGTAGTGGCAAAGTTACTCGAAATGGTCGCGTCTTACTCCTGACACGGATCGATGGATCGACCACGTGTCATTTGAACCATTCTTTAGCTTATGATTATAATCGGTGGGTAACCCTTTATGATGATCAGCAGCGCACAGCTCGATATGTACTGCTGGACCGACACATGAGGCTGTCGAAATCGACTAATTGCAGGGGTTGTAAGCACATCAAATGACCTGATTACTGGTTAGAAGCAGCAAGAAAAGGTATCTCTGCGTAGTTGCATCTAACGCTCAGGTACAAAGACCCGTTATGTTATAGTGCGCTCGGTGTCTTTTATATCGGCAGTGTTTGTCCAGGAATTTCTTACATTCTGTCACCGACTTTGCCTCAACTACGTGCCACGTCAGGCTGTTCTTACATTCACCACTCTCCGGTCGAAACAGAGTAGGTGGGCGACCCTCTTCAAATCCGGTACTACAAGTTTTTACCTAAGTCCTCGTATGCTGCTTTGTGTGCGTCGATGCCGCAGTAGCCTCAACATGGAGTATTTTTCGAGATGTAATTTCCGGTGCATCATGATGAGATCAACCCCAGTCAACGAAAGATATGGTGTAAAGCCTGGTCTTCCTACGGCACACCTCGTAAAATGGGAATTAGCTTGATGGCCACATGCTGCGCTCCGAGTGATAGGGTAATACGCGGGATAGCCATACTCTAAGATTGGTCGTATTATTGAGGCGAAGATGCCAGTAGCAATCTGTTCGCACCAAGTGGTGAAGCTGCGTCTGAGCACCCAAAGCGTATGAAGGCCGTTTTGGTAAATCCTATTCATGTTGTCCATGAACTTTAGGTCGTGGCCTGAGAGTACTCCGAGTTCTCGCACGACAGGCGCGGGATTCAACGGTTGACTGTGCTCACACTTACCCAGCCTCATGAATTGTGACTTAACCGGGTTGATCAGTAGCTTGACCTCCGCAGACCACATGGAGAGTCGATCGAGGTCCTGTTGAAGCAGCTCAGTCATTGGTGCACGGTTTACTCTGCACACCTTCCAATCATCTACAAATAACGCCGAAGGTGAGCGGAATAGCTGAGGCACATCGTTTACATGGATCAGAAACAAAATGTGCCCCAGTACAGTGCCTTGGGGCACGCCACTGCTCGATGGATACCAGTCGGTCAACAATATTTAGCTATTCGCGCTGTTTTTACCCATGAAACCATGGTTGACCGTTGAGAAAGTTTTATTTCATTAATCATCTAAGCGTACCAGGCAATTTCCATCTTTATGCACCTTGGGTCGATTATGGTCTGTGATAACTGCCTCTTCCTCCACGCCATCACAAGTAATATTTCTGTCGTTATTTTAGCCGTCTCATCAGAGCACTCCCGAAGTGGGCCAGTTCGTTCCTTTGACTTTTGAACAGCGACGTATTTTCGTTAGGTTTCCTGTCAATTAGCGGCATCATTAAGCAGCATTCGCTTCTCTCCTTTCCACCGCTGATAATTGTGTTGTATCCTTATGTTTCCAGGCTGGGGTGGCTACATGCATTACACAGCCTTTCGACGTCATGAAAACACGATTAATGAACGCCCCACCTGGAAAATACTCGGTACGTCTAACGTTCTTGTCTCTTGCCAATCATTCCTTCTTTCCCTTCTTCTATGGCATGAGCTTTTCCAATGACAACCGTCGCGTATGAATCCATCATCGTAGTATACGTTCTCTATTCCTTTTAGGGTCTTATGAGTTGTGGGATGGACATTGCTGTGACAGGACCGCTGGGATTCTTCAAAGGCCTTGTTCCCGCATTCATACGTCTGGCTCCTCACACGGTCCTCACGTTTGTGTTTCTGGAGCAACTGAAGGCCCACTTTGGCTACATCCCCACCCCGAAATAGTTCACCTCGAGAAAATCTGTCCATCATCCGGTTCCCCTTGTTCTTCTGGTGACATTTGATCCATCATTTGTATTTAGGCTCTTCATTAGGCATCTTTTGATTTTCTCGAGCTGCTCGCTCCATGCAGCGGAAGCGGTAGATGATTTCTTCCCTGGAGATGCTGATATCCCTTCATGGACTCTTTCATACAGACCATCATTTTCCCATTTCAGATTGTGTCTCATCTTCCGCCGTTCAGTCTTGTATTATTCGCTATAATAAAAACAGAGCTGTGATAGTCTGCTTTTTTGAATCTGCACTTCAACTCAGTTATTGCATTGGAAGAGCGGGTCCTGCAACGACTTTATTGTTTTCCGTTGTGATACACCCCGTATGGATCTAAATACCGCGTTCAACTATTGGTCCGCAGTCTGATAATTTAGAAGTCGTCGGGAAATTCAAATATTTGGACAGCTATATCAGCGCCAGTGGCACGGATGAGATCATGAACTGTATTGCAAAATCTCGTTGTGCTTTTGCTAATCTCCGCCACCTATGACGCCAGCATGGTGTTACGCTGGCTCTGAACGGCAGAGTTTACATTGCAGCCGTCCGTACAACTCTCCTGTACGGTTGAGAAACCAGACCCATCAAGGCGACAGACATAAAGAGGCTAGTTACGTTTGACCATCGCTGCCTTCATAGTTTACATCGCGTCTGGTGGGAGCATTGGATGAGTAATAATGAGCGTGTTCGGCGTCGCGTATTTGCCGCAGGAAGAGTGAGTAAACCGCTCAGCACCGTTATATCACTCTCCAGGCTCCGATGGCCGAACCACGTGTTGCGCTTGCCAACCCACCGGCTGCTCGATGGGCGTTGTTTTCTCGCCCAGGAGTGTGGATAGATGAAGAGCAAGGGAGGCCAAGCGATGACTTGGTCTAGAGGAATGAAGTCCCTCACTTCAATCTTGGCGTCGGTTGGTGTTTCTCGACTTCTTGACTTGGAGTATGCGGACGATATTACTTTAATCGGTGACAGCTCCTAAACATGCCGAACAGCACTGGACCGATTAGCGCTGGCTGTCAATCGTTTTGGGCTATGCTTTGCTCCATCGAAATGCAAAGTACTTCTCCAAGATTGGCAGGGACCCAACCCTCCACTAACACTTGGTGGTGATCTGCTAGAAGTCGTTCAGGAATTCAAGTACCTGGGCAGCTATATTAGCACCCGTGGGATTGAGGATGAGGTTACAAACCGTATGACAGAAGCTCGAGGTGCTTTTGCCAATCTCCGCCACCTGTGGCGCAGACGCGACATTACTCTCGCCCTGAAGGGCAGAGTTTAGAACGCAGCCGTCCGTTCAACTCTCCTATATGGCTGTGAAACCTGGCCCATCAGGTCCACAGACATGAAGAGGCTCGTATCCTTCGATCATCGCTGCCTTCGCAGCTTAGCTCATGTCTGGTGGGAACACCGCGTGAGCAATGAGTGTGTTCGACGTCGCGTATTTGGTGCAGGAAGAACGAGTGAACAGCTCAACACCATTATATCACGCACCAGGCTCCGATGGCTGGGACACGTGTTGCGCATGCCAACACACCGACTCCCGCGACGTGCATTGTTTGCGCGTTGTGGGTGCGGTTGGAAGAGGAGAAGGGGAGGCCAAGTGATGACTTGCTCGAGAGAGATGAAAACCCTCACTTCGAAGTTGGCGTCGGTTGGTGTATCCCGACTGCCTGGCTGGGGTCTTAAGGACGGTGAAAACGTTTGGGTGGACACACTTGCTGACATGGCGAAGAAAAGGCCCCAAGGGCGTTTGTGTTGTGAATTTCTTTGTCCATCACCCTCCTCTTTAGCATCCCCTCCAATCACGATCTCACTTGTTAGGCATGATACGACTCTCTTTTACGGCAGCCAGTTGTTAGCTCTCTGGAACGATGTCCATCCGTTACTGGGGACTCAGCGGTCGTGCTACTGTTTGTTTTTCTTTTCTTTTGTATTGCGGCACAATAGCTGAGGTGTTTTCCACCTCCAGCTAACGTGTAATGATGATGATGATGTTTCCCGACGGCCTAGCTGGGGACGATAGATGATGAACACGTTTGGTTGTATACACTTGCTGACATGGTGACCTCAGTGGGTTTGTGTTGTGTCTCTTTGACCCTCCTCTTCCCTTTAGCTTCCCCCTCTAACAACCATGACAATTTGTTATTTGCAGTAAGTTACCTTTTTATAGCTTTTAAGCTTACATTGCTTAATATTTTTGTATTGCGGTACATTAGGCGAGATGTGTTTCTCACACTTGGCCAAGGTGTAATAATGACGATTGATGTGTTCCAACTGAATTCTACATCGAGTACCGTATATTACCGACGGTATAACTTTGCAATATCAAATTTGTCCATAGTCCTAAGTCTCTATATTAGCGGACCGCTTAAGAAATTAGCAAAACAAGAAACGAAATTGTTTTACCACGATTTTGACGTCCTCACTAACTCGTCTCATTTGAGCGATCTCAAGCGCAACCAGCTCTACTATTGGTCAGTTGTGGTGACCATAATGTATAAGCGCTTTTGATTCGCTGCCTAAAATATCCTTAACGCGATGTCACATGATCTATGGTACCGCTCGTCACTAGTGTATGGTGTTAGAGGGGAAGTTGGGGGCAGTAGTTTGCAATCAATTCCTGGGTGGATTTTGCATGTGACTTGCTTCAAATTGCGAATAACCATTTTATAAGCCCACCACCCTCTGCAGAAATGAAAGCTTGTCCAAACTGTATCGTATATCGGAAGAAAACGCATAAGGAACAGATATTAAACTACCACAGCAACCATCCGATGAGTCACAAGAAGAGCTGCATTCAAACCCTGTTCAAAAGAGCGGAAACGCACAGCCGAATCACGGAAACAGGAAGCAAATCACTTATATAGAGTGTTTAGAAGCAACGGTTATCCCATAAATTTCATCAGAAAAAGCTTGGAGAAGCGAATGCCTCAGCAACAGCAGCAGTGGTCATCTGATCATGCAAACAAACAGATAGTGCTTCCCTAAATCAAGAAAGTTTCCGAACTAACAGGAACATTGCTGCAGTCATATGGAATCTCTATGGCTCACAAGCCAAGTGCCACCCTAAGGAAATTGATCTTAAGACCCAAAGGAAAAGTCAATCAAACCGACCAACGCGATGTCATCTACCAGATACAGTGCAGCGACTGCGATAAAAACTACGTCGGACAAACTAGAAGAAAACTTTGTACACGAATCACCGAGCACAAGGCGGCCGTCAGAAGGCATGATCCACACTCATTGGTTGCGCATGAAGATCAAGAGGGCCACCATTTCGATCTGGAAAATATCAAGATCCTAGCACATGGAAGTACAAAACACGCGAGGGAGTTTTTGGAAGCCTGGTACTGTAAAACCAATTCAGTCAATCGATACCTCGAACTGGACGCAGTGTACGCCACACTACCAATGAACGACCGCCAACTCGATCGATTGAATGCGGTGGAACGTGTGGCTAGACAACCAGAACTGATAGCAGACTCACTCGCAAAAGCAAGCAGACAGAGGCCACGAAACACAAGGAAGTGAGGTCAAAGGTCATCTGCCCATCAACCAAGCTGAATGCGGATCGAAGTCCTAGCCAATAGGATTGCTCGGCTCCACGGCGGTATAAAGAACACGCTCACCATGCTCAGCGCATTCTCACTGGCACTGTCTAC